>CM042849.1:10884099-11046599 GCA_023653725.1 Bungarus multicinctus
CCTTTGGGCCAGATGTGGCCCACAGAGTGTTTAGATTTTGCCCGCGGGGCTGCCCTAGAAACAGCGAAGAACTGGCCCGTGGTGCCTCTGCCAGCAAAAATGGAGCATAGGGCCTTCCCAGGCTCCATTTTAGGCCATGACGGTCTCCTGCAGCCTTTTGCCAGTGAAAACAGAGCTTGGGGGGCCTGTATGCGCGCCCCTGAGCTCCATTTTCCCTGGCAGAGGGCTGATGGAGGCCATTGCAGCCAAAAACAGAGCTCAGGAGCCCCGTTTTTGCTGGCAGAGCCCATGGACCACCACAGGCTCCCCTGACATGAGTGAAGTCAAGCTGGCCATGCCCACCCTGGCCATGCCCATTCCCACTGCCTAAGGTCAAACACAACCCTGTTGCGCCCCTCAATGAAATCAAGTTCGACACCCTTGCCTTAGAGGTATTTGAGGAACTGTCCCCAAGTTTAAGCCAACCCAGTTCCCTCAATAGGACTTAATTTCCAGGCCCCTGATAATCTTGCACCATCCCTTGTCTGATACTTAATATTTATTTCCAGGCCAAGTTCCAATTCTCCATAACACATTCCTGAATTCCTTAGTGCATCATGCCATCACCAAGCAAATCCAGCTTCGCCCATTGCCTTTGGTTGTCAGAATCTGGCTGGTGAGTATGCAAATGGTGAGTATGAGTGGTGGGTGGCAACGGGTTTAACAACCGGTTCTGTGAGTGCACGCTTCATGCACATGCGCAACATTCAATAAACACCAATTAGAACCTCTCCAGCTCACCACCTTGCCTTCCCCGGTGAGTAGAACAGCTGAGGCGTGGTAATCCACTGTGCCGTGCCAATCAGCTGAGCTGCAAAAGAAGGAAATGTAAGATAGGATAAGATGAGGGCGGGTGGGCGGGGCCAGCTGATCGTTGGAACTATCGGTTCACTAGAACTGGTCCAAACTGGCAGCATCCCACCACTGCATGAGACCCTGGGATACTGCAATCATCATAAATATATGCCAGTTGCCAAGTGCCCAAATTTTGATCACATGACCTTGGGAATGTTGTGATAGTCGTCAGTGCAAGGACCAGATTTAAGTCACTTTTTTTCCTGTGCTGTTGTAACTTTGGTTACTAAACGATTGGTTGTAAGTCGAGGACTACCTGTATAGCCCAGGTAAGGACTTTATTTATTTTTATTTATTTATTTATTTTTATTTATTTGAATTGTCAATCGCTTACAAGATAATAGATATAAGTATAAACATGAGTAAGAATACAGGAAATAAATACGAATACATGGGGACAATAGGACAGGGACGGTAGGCACGATGGTGCACTGATGCACGCCCCTTACAGATCTCTTAGGAACGGGGTGAGGTCAATAGGGCATTGGGCCAGGCTACCTGCAGGACCACGTTCTGCCGGTGATCTCCAACAGACCTGTGCGTTCCCACAGGGAGGGCCTTCTCCGGGTGCCGTCGGCCTCTATGTGTCGTCTGGCGGCCCCTAGGAATAGGGCCTTCTCTGTGGGGGCCCCTGCCCTCTGGAATAGTCTGCCACCAGATATACGTACCAGCACGGACCTGAGAACCTTCAGACGTGTGTTAAAAACTTGGCTCTTTGAGCAGGCTGGCCTGGGCTGATATGAGATTTTAACCATCTCCTGTTTTAATTGGATTTTAATTCGGGATTTTTAAATATTAATGGGGAGGGTTGATTTTTAATCTAACAGCCCAAATTATTTAATTCTATTTTAATTTTTGTATTCATGTATGGGGTAGAATTGGCTGTGCACCGCCCTGAGTCCTTCGGGAGAAGGGCGGTATATAAATGTTTGAAATAAATAAATAAATAAATAAATAGTGGTTAGTTTGAGGTTAAAGGAGTGGGGGTTAGAGGATGTAACAACAGAGTTTTTATCTTTATAACTTTACAGAAGAGCCAGTTGGTTGTTGGATCTGTCTGGATTTTTAGGGCCTTTGATTGATGAACTGGGCTTCACTAAAGTGCACCTCATTGATCCTTGTTTTGGGGTACAAAAGTGTCTATGGTGTAGGTCAAAGCTGGCGAATTATCAGGTCCAAGGTGCAGTTATCTGCAATTTACTGAGAGAAGTCTGTCAGCATAAAAACCAGGATTAAGTGACTCAAAGCTGGGATGATAAATGTCTTATCCCACTGGAAAGCTTTATGCCCTTGGGATGTCATGTGACAGCTCCTTGGACAATACTGTGCAAATATTCCAAGGGTTATGAAGGGAACATAAGGCAGGGCTGAATCTCCCTCAAGGGACTAGTTAATTTTAAGTTTCTTTCTTAAATGGTTTCAGAGAGTATTATACTTTGACCTTGCTGGGCTTAACCAAGACTTCATTATGCCAGCCTTCTCCTCTTCCGTGGTCTCTACTTTTAATTTTTCTTTGAGGTTAATAAAGATGCTGAAGACTCGTGAAGGAATCCGGGTCATATGAAAATAGAGAATAAAGAACTTTTTATGGTCACTAATAGAGAATTATGGACAAGTTAAGAAAGTAAGGCCTACGAGTTGGAACGGAGGGTTGATGGAGAAGGAACCGCTAAATGGCACCTATCCTTCAGCAGCCTGCTGAACATATGGGGTTAGCGGTTGGCCATTGTAGGTCAAATCTATCTCCTTCCCCCTGTTTCACCCCATTGCCTTCTTGGATCTCCTTCATATCCTCCTTCCAAAGGGTTGGGCCTATTTTAGAACAGGACATCTAGATCAGAGTTTCCGCTTTCTGATTTGGTGGACTGTTAGAGGGAATGTCACGCCCCTGGTGGAGACTGACTCTGAGGGAGAGGAGGAACAGCTGACAGGGAGTGGAAGTGTGGCTCCGGGGGTTGTGGAGGAAGCTGGGGAAGGGCAGAGGCCAGCTGAGCAGTCAGAGGAGGACCCAGGCCCATCCCCTCTCCATCCTAGGGCATGCAGGGAGGAGACAATAAGGGGAAAACATGAATGGCGTGGTCTATGGGAGAGGAAAGGGCCTTGATCCTCTTCATGGGCTGCAGCTGTGACAACTGAACAAGAGTATGGACGTGCGTACTGGAGAACACTGGAAACAAAGCATGTAAATATCTCTAGTTTATAGTTCCTCTTCCCAGTGTGTGTTATCTGTGGACATCCTCCGGCCCTTATCTTGCCTGGTTTGTGTTGTTTTTCCCATCCTTCTTGTAACTGTTTGTATGGGAGTTTTTTTGAGTATTCCGTCAAAGATATTCGGAGCTTGGAAGAAAAGTGAAGGAATAAAAGGGGCTTCACCTATTTTCTGCGACTATGTTTGTTTTGTATTCCACCCTGGGTCATCACAGGGGAGAAAGCAGTGGTGGGATTCATTTTTTTTTCTACCAGTTCTGTGGGTGTGGCTTGGTGGATGTGGCAGGGGAAGGATACTGCAAAATCTCCATTCCCTCCCCACCCCACTAACCTGCTTTCCAGTTCCATTCTTCTGTGCAGGGCAACCAAAGAAGACCCAGCCAATCAGCTGAGACTCGGGAGGCAGAGACCAGATGGGGGCGGGGCCAATCAGAGGTGGGATTTGCTGGTTCTCTGAACTACTCAAAATTTCCGCTATTGGTTCTCCAGAACTGGTAAGAACCGGCTGAATACCACCTCTGGGAGAGAGGGAATGATTCCGTGTGAGCAGCCCGGCAAGCAAGTGTGTGAATGCAGAGCTTCACTCGTTCAAGCGGTGGGCATGCATGCCCGCCGCTCAGACAAATAGAGCTCGTGCAGAGTACCCGCATACTGCTTGCACAAATGAGGATGTGTATGTACATGTGTGCACACAGGATTACCCGCCAATTCTGCGGCCTGGTTCTAAATGGTTCACAGCCCAATAGTGGGCCGCACACCTGGTGTTTGGGAACCCCTGACCTAGATGGATTTGCTGATCTCTGGCAATCTGGAAGCCACCAGTAACAATGGGATGCATTGATAGCTAAGGTTAATGACATATTTAGTGTCCTCTTCAAACCTGCCTTTCTACCTTTGTATTTCTCTCACAGACACATGGCTTGGAATTTTATACATATATAAAATTTATCATCTAATTTAGAAGCCTGATATAGACATACACTTCCTTCCCTGCATGGCTTTTAAACTGGAATATACAGGTTAACAGAGTTGGAAGGGATCTTGTAGGTCATCTAGTCTAACCACCACCCAAGCAGGAGACTGTACCCATTTCTGACAGATGACAATCTTCTTGAAAGCCTCCAGGGATGAAGCTCCCACAACTTCCGAGGACAAGCTGTTCTATGGGTTGATTGTTCTCACTGTCAGAAAGTTTCTCCTTATTTCCAGGTTGAATCTCTCCTTGTTCAGTTTCCATCCATTATTCCTTGTCTGGCCTTCGGGTGCTTTGGAAAACAGCTTGATCCCTTCCTCTCTGTGGCAGCCCCTCAAATATTGGAACACTGCTATCATGTCTCCCCTGATCCACTCTGTGTGTGTGTGTGTATGCATGTATATATGTGTGTGTCTATGTTTCTGTGTATATGCACACATATACCCAGACAGACACACATATATAATTACTGACAAAATGGAATGCAGCTTCCTCAAAATGAAGTCTCTCTCTTTCTATTTATGCTGAATTGCTCCTGCTCATTGCCTTTTTTTTTTTGCTTGCTTGGTGCCCTTGAAGCAAAGGCAATTGGTCTCTCCACTTCTGTGGGCTTCTGGGACATGATGACTCCCACCCCATATGGATATGTGACGCATGCCAATTGCATGGGTAAATCACATTAACAATTCAAAGGCCAGCAAGACATTTGACTCAAGGATGAATACAGCCCTAATCTCTCTAGAGCCCTTTCCCCAACGCCCGATATAATCAGGATGAGGGTGAGAATAGGTAAAATTGGACTCATGTTAACTTTTGGAGCTTTTCTTGCTCTTTTTTTTCCCCGGGTCTGGAAAGTGGGTGATGGAGGAGGAGAAACATAATAGAAGTAAATAAAATATCCATCGATCGAATACAGAATTATCCAAAGGAACCGAAAGATGGGAATATCAAGGTTTTATTAAACAGTGTGGTTTGTCACACAATTTTTGAAGAATAGCCCAGCTCTATGAAAGCAGCTTTTATTTTTCAATGTTATCTTCAATGTAGGTAATATATATATATATTTTTTCTAATTTCCCTGAATGGCATTTTTATCAATTAATCAGTGTATTAAATTTGTCTGCCATTGACTCATCCCAACTTAACACAAAGAAAAATATCCTAAAAAATCCAGAATATGAAAAAAACCAACCTCAGTAATGCAGGCACCTGCCACATAACAGCCCAGATTTAACAACTGTCGATAAGAAAGACACGCGAGTTTGGGTAATGGACATGGCAGTACCTGGAGACAGCAGAAGAGAAGAAACTGGAAAAGACAACAAGATATGAACACCTGCGTACCTGTAAATTCTCATAATGTTTATTTGGCTAAATATTTTTTGTCCAGCTTGTCTCCTGAGACTCTTGTAAAACAAGGATATATTGGAACAAAGCAATGTTCTTTCTTTATATTATTCAGAAACAGGGTGAGAACAAAAGTGGGGAAATTTTCCTCAGAAGCCTTCTGAAGTTGCAACCCAAGACGCCATTTTACGTCCATTTTCAGATCAGGGATCTTTCTCATTTTCCTCCTAGAACAGAGGTAGGCCACTATGAGCCTCTTTACAACTCGTGGACTTCAACTCCCAGAATTCCTGAGCCAGCATGGTGGGCTCAGGAATTCTGGAAGTTGAAGTCCACAGGTTGTAGAGCAGGGGTGTCAAACTTGATTTCATTGAAGGCCACATCAGGGTTGTGTTTGACTTTGGGGGGGCTGGGGTAGATCTGGCCAGGGTGGCCATGGCCTGCTTGATGTCACTTGTGTCGAGGGTGCCTGTGGTGGCTCGAGCACTCTGTCAGTGAAAACGAGTTCCTGAGCTCCATTTTAGGCTGTGATGACTTCCTGCCAGTGAAAACAAGCTTGGGAGGGTTGGACGCAGTCCTCCCGAACTCTGTTTTTGTTAGCAGAGGCACAGCGGGCTGGTCCTTTTCTGTTTCCCATGGGCCAGATGCAAGCCTTGAATTTGACACCCCTGTTGTAAAGGGATCATAGCAGTGGTGGTATGCTACTGGTTCAACCCGGTTTGGCTGGACTGGTAGTAAAAAAAAAACCTCCCACGATCAGCTGGGAGGAGGAAAGAAAGCCTCCTTATCAGCTGAGAGGAGAAAGCAGAGAAAAGAGCAGGATTGGCCCTCCCACCCACCCCTGAACTTTTCTCCTTCATCCTCTCAGCTAATTGGCGCTGCAGGCCTCAGCTGGTATGTGGAAAGCTGCGCACTCATGTGTGCGATCACTGAACCGGTAGTGGAACAGGTAGGATCCCATTACTGGATCAAAGATGCCCAACCTTATCCTAGAACATCTCAGTTAGTAGATGCTGTGGAAACACAATCAGGGGAAGAGCCAAGAGAACGGATCCAGGCTTAAGTCAGGCTATCTTTTAACTTCCCCATTTGGTTTCGTCAGCTTTGTTGAACAAGGAGCCAAGATACCGTAAAGCCAAGTAGAGTGCAGGATGTAAATTACGTAAATTACAAGCGGTTGCCTTTCTGCTTTACATGCCTAATTTGTTTATCACCTCTACCTGAACATCCTGGCAAACAATTAAGCTTCTGCTAGGGTTACGGGGTGAGAAGCTGACATCCAAATAGTTTCTCTCATTGTTTGCCATGGACCACGGATTGAATTTCAGAGATCAACACTAACAAGGGGACCTCAACTACAACTGGCTGTGTTTGTTGCACGCCAGTGGCAAATTAAGCCTATCCACAGAATTACGGCCATTAGTAATTTAGGGTGAATTTATCATCAAGCGTGGTCCTAGCATTGACGAACGCCAAGGAAATAATAATCATGATAAAGGTAAAAAGATGGGAGAGTTGGAGATGTTGACATCCAATTAAATGGGATTGCAAACCTAGATTTTATTTTATTTTTTTGGTTGGGAAGGGGGAACATTTGGTTGATTCTGTCTTTCTTCAAGCATCAATATTCTAAAAGGTCAAAGTCTGTCCTCTATGAATGCCCATCAACTTCTGAAAGACTTGCTATGTGTAACGAGCATTTTGTGTACCTTATTAAAACATTCTACAGTTTCAACTTTAGACACAATCTTTTCCATTCTTAACTGTAATTTTTGACTCCATGGAACCAAACTCTGAAAGATAATGCTATAATTCACATTCATTCCAGTTTGACAGAATCTTCCAGTTCAAGATTTATTTATTTATTTGTTGTTTGTTTGTCAAACATGTACAGGATAATAAGTATAAGTATGAACATAAACATGAACAAATACAAATAAATGGCAACAGTAAGACAGGGACAGTAGGCACACTGGTGCGCTTATGCACGCCCGCTTTAAGGACCTCTTAAGAATGGGGTGAGGTCCATGGTAGACAGTTTGAGGTTGAAGCTGGGAGGAGTTGAGGCTATAACCATGGAGTTGCATAGGGCGTTCCAGGCATTGACCGCTCTGTTGCTGAAGTCATATTTTCTGCAATCAAGTTTGGAACGGTTTACCTTGACTTTGTATCAGTTGTTTGCTCGTGTATTATTGTGATTGAGGCTGAAGAAGTAGTTGATGGGCAAGATGCTATGGCAGACAATTTTGTGAATGATGCTTAGATCGAACTGCAGGCGACGCAGAAGACCTCCAGTCCAAGGCAGTGGTGGGATTCAAATTTTTTTACTACCGGTTCTGTGGGCGTGGCTTGGTGGGCGTGGCAGGGGAAGGATACTGCAAAATCTCCAGTCAGAGATTGGATTTGTCAGTTCTCCAAACTACTCAAAATTTCTGCCACTGGTTCTCCAGAACTGGTCAGAACCTGCTGAATACCACCTCTGCTTCAAGGTCCCTTCCAGCTTTCCAGATTGTCCAGACCCAAAATTTCAAGCCTAGAGGCATAGGGAATTCTATTGTGAGTAGAGGAGTGGAGTATATTATGATTCTTGATTCTTAACGAATGTTCCTTCTTTATGTATACTGAGAGTATTTACACCAAGACCAATTCCTTGTGTGTCCAATCACACTTGGCCAATAATGTATTCTATTCTATTCTATTCTATTCTATTCTATTCTATTCTATTCTATTCTATTCTATTCTATTCCATTCCATTCCATTCCATTCCTCTGTTTATACAACCCAGGATTATATTAGCTTTTTTGCCTTCAGTCTTTCCCAATATCAGGGTCTTTTCCAAGGAGTCCTCTCTTCTCATTGGGTGGCCAAATTATTTGAGCTTCAGCTTCAGTATCTGTCCTTCCAAAGAGACAAGCTGGCTGGGGAATTCTGGGAGTTGAAGTCCACAAATCTTCAAGTTGCCAAGGTTAAGAAACGCTGCTCTAGTGGTTCCTGTTATAGACACAGGCAGCTTAAGACAGCCTGTCACCTGAGGTAAATTTCAAGAAGGCCCCGACTTCCATGGCGATAGAAGCTGACAGACCATTTAACCTTACTTCAGTGCAGGGGATGATGATTCAATTTTCCATTATTCCCAAAGGCAGAAAATTAGCCCAAAGGACATTTCTCTCTCTCTCTGTGTAGAACAGTTGTGACATCAGAACTAAAACAGAGTTGTGTGTTTGACTGGGGAGCCAAGCATTTTCAGGGACAACTTTTGAAATATTTCTGTTAATTCCTTGAATGCAAAAAAGAAAAAAAGAAAGGTGCAACCCAAGTCTCTCCAGTTCATAAGTACAGCATTTTTTCTATCAATGTATTTCCAATACAGTAGAGAACTTTTTGTTCAAAGACTTTATGAAGCGGCTCCATTTGAATATGTGAATTAAATAATACAGATGTCCTTGGGTTGATAAGCTCCTGTTTGACTAAATGTATTTTTCTTGGCATTATTTGTAAGTGGTATGCTACTGCCATCATTCATTTTTAGATCTCTCTCTCTCTCTCTCTTCTACCTACCTACCTACCATTGACCATCTATTTATATCTGTCTCTCTCTGTCTATCTATCTACCTACCTACCTTCCATCTATCATCTCTTTATTCTCTCCCTCCCTATTCTCTCTCTCTCTGTGTCTATCTACCTACCTATCTACCTATCATCTATCTAATCTATCATCTATAATATCTATCATCTCTTTATTCTCTCTTTCCCTCCCTATTATATCTATCTATCTATCTATCTATCTATCTATCTATCTATCTATCTATCTATCTATCTATCTATCTATCTATCTATCTACCTACCTACCTACCTATCTATTATCTATATAATCTATCATCTATAATATCTATCATCTCTTTATTCTCTCTTTCCCTACCTATTATCTCTCTCCCTCCCTCTCTCTCTCTCTCTCACTCACTCGCTCGCTCGCTCACTAACTCACTTTATCTATCTATCTATCTATCTATCTATCTATCTATCTATCTATCTATCTATCTATCTATCTATCTATATCTGTCTGTCTCTGTCTACTTTCCTACCTATCATCTACCTAATCTATCTATAATATCTATCATCTCTCTATTCTTTCCCTCCCTATTCTATCTATCTGTCTGTCTATCTATCTATCTATCTATCTATCTATCTATCTATCTATCTATCTATCTATCTATCTATCTATCTATCTATCATACTATTTTCTCCCCCTCTGTCTCTCCCTGTCTCTATTATCTCTCTCTCTCTCACACACACATCTATCTATCTATCTATCTATCTATCTATCTATCTATCTATCTATCTATCTATCTATCTATCTATCTATCTATCTATCTATCATCTATTTTCTTCCCCTCTGTCTCTCCCTGTCTCTATTATCTCTCTCTCTCTCATCTATCTATCTATCTATCTATCTATCTATCTATCTATCTATCTATCTATCTATCTATCTATCTATCTATCTATCTATATCTGTCTGTCTCTGTCTACTTTCCTACCTATCATCTACCTAATCTATCTATAATATCTATCATTTCTCTATTCTCTCTTTCCCTCCCTATTCTATCTATCTGTCTGTCTGTCTATCTATCTATCTATCTATCTATCTATCTATCTATCTATCTATCTATCTATCTATCTATCTATCTATCTATCTATCTATCTATCTATCTATCATACTATTTTCTCCCCCTCTGTCTCTCCCTGTCTCTATTATCTCTCTCTCTCTCATCTATCTATCTATCTATCTATCTATCTATCTATCTATCTATCTATCTATCTATCTATCTATCTATCTACCTATCCTCTCTCCCCCCCATCTCTCTATTATCTCTCTCTCTCTCATCTATTTATCATCTTAATGTATCATCTATCTATATCTATCATCTCTTTATTCTCTCCCTCCCTTCCTATTATCTCCCTCTCCTCTCCCTGTCTCTCGCTGTCTCTCTATTCTCTCTCTTTCTCTTTCCATCTATCATCTATTCTCTCTCTCTCACCCTGTCTCTCTATTATCTATCTATCTATCTATCTATCTATCTATCTATCTATCTATCTATCTATCTATCTATCTATCTATCTATCTATCTATCTACTGTATCTATCTAATCTGTCTATCTCTATCATCATCATCTAATTCCCTCCCTTTAGACCAGCTCTTAATACCTTTTTCCCTTCTATATTTGGAGCATTGTCCTTTTATTCCATGTGCATTGTTTTAACTGCCTTTTAAAAGTCTTTTGCACCCAGGACTCTTCCTTCTAAAGCAGCGGATTAACTGAAATAAAATAATTTCAGGGGAAATTGTAATGCCATTGAAATTTTAACAAATGTTTAAAAAGAGAGAGTAACAAGCCTACATTTAACATCAGACTAACACCTAGCAAAGGAAACGTTATTGGTGATGAACAGGCCATTTTGAAACCTCTGTCTCCCCGCTTTCATTCCAAAGGAATTTATATTATCCAGTGAACAATTCAGTGAGTATTATTATTATGGCATTTCTGATTAGCATGTCTAGCCCTGCAAAATAGGATGCACTTCAGGGCCACTGGTTTTAATTGCCGCTTGATGATAGAAATCCATAAAAGACAAACCGTGAGCCAATTCTCTCCCTTGGATCCTCAGTGGCACGTTTGTGAGAGATTGTTCTTGGAGGGCCATGAAAATAGGGTTCATTTCCATTTGCCTTTTGGTTTGTTTGTGAATTTAAGAGGAAATAAATAACAGGCAAGCAGGTATAATTATGAAATCATTCTGGAGAAGAAATGTGTAATCAATGCTTTCTGGAAATGCCATTTTGTGATGCCAGTCAAGGGGAGTATTGGTAGCTTAGGGTCAAAGGAGCTGCTGATACAGTTCTACGGAACTGTCTGTCATCTGTACGTCTTTAATTGTCTAGTTTGGTACAGCAACTAAATAGGACAGGTAGAGACTTTAACAGATAGTTGCATCTGTGGATGGTTTGCCAATTGCACAGTGGCAGATGGGACAGCGCTCCAGAGGGTTAACTCATTGCCCAGAGGATCATTGGTTGCCCTCTCCCTTCTTTGGAAGAGCTTTATAGCTCCCGCTGCCTTAAGAAAGTTCAAAACATTCTCAAGGATCCATCTCATCCTGGGCACCCTTTTTTTGAACTATTACCATCTGGCAGATGGTACAGAATAATAAAAACAAGGACAAATAGGCTGAAAAACAGCTTCTATCCCAGGGCAGTAACTCTAATGAATTCTACGGCATAGTGCAATATTAATGCAATATCAGGGGTTTTCAATTCAATTGTATAGAATGTGAAGGAAGTGTGTTTGCATTTTATATTTTTATGTATAATGCACACTGAAGATGGCATTTAATTTCATTGTATGAGGTACAATGACACTAAACTAAACTAAACTCTGTCAAGGACCTTAGAGTACTCATCTCTAATGATCTAAGTGCTAGAGCCCACTGTAACTACATAGCCAAAAAGGCATTAAGAGTTGTTAACCTAATCCTGCGTAGCTTTTTCTCTGGTAATATCACACTACTAACTAGAGCATACAAAACATTTGCTGGACCAATTCTTGAATACAGCTCATCAGTCTGGAACCCGCATTACATATCTGATATTAATACTGTTGAGAAAGTCTAGAAATATATCACAAGAAGAATTCTCCATTCCTCTACTCATAGAAGAATACCTTATGCCACCAGACTTGAAATTTTAGATCTAGACAACCTAGAACTATGCCGCCTTCGATTCAATCTAAGTACAGTATATAAAATCATACATTGCAATGTCCTACCTGTCAATGAATACTTCAGCTTCAACTATAACAACACAAGAGCACACAGTAGATACAAGCTCAAGGTTAACCGCACCAAACTTGATTGCAGGAAATACGACTTCAGCAACAGAGTGGTCAATGTCTGGAATACTCTACCTGACTCTGTGGCTTCTTCCCCAAACCCCAAAAACTTTAATCTTAGACTTTCTACTGTTGACCTCACGCCTTTCCTAAGAGGCCTGTAGGGGGCGCACCAACATGCCTACCATCCCTGTCCTGTTGTTTCTTTTTATTTTTCTTATACGTATCCATTTCATGTATTCATAACTATGTTTATACTTATACTTGTTATCTTATAATCGCTTGACAAAATAAATAAATAAATAAAAACTAAATTGAACTGAACTGAACTAAACTAAACTAAACTAAATAAACTAAACCACAGCCCTGTCTTAGGTCTGAAGATATTTTACCCATGTAGTAGGGCCATATTGCTATTATCCTCATCTTTCCTACCACCTTCTACTATTGGTATCTTATGATTATATTACTTTATTGTTTATATGTGCACTGAGAGCCTATGCAAATTCTTTGTGTGTCATATCACACTTGGCCAATAAAGAATATTCAAATTCAAATTCTGAATGAGGGGTCCTAGTGCTCTCTGAGCTCAGTTAACAGATAATCAGAGTTGGAAGGGATCTTGTAGGGCATCTAGTCCAACCTCCCTCCCAAGCGGGAGACCCTACACCATTTCTGACAAATGGCAGTCCAATCTCTTCTTGAAAGTCTCAAGCAATGGCGCTCCACAACTTCCGAGGGCAACTTCTGTTCCATGGGTTGATTGTTCTCACTGTCAGAAAGTTTCTCCTTTATTTACAGGTTAAATCTCTCCTTGATCAGTTTCCATCTGTTATTCCTTGTCTGGCCTACAAGTGCTTTAGAAAATAAATTGTTTTGCAAGAAACAATTTTCTGCAAAAAAAAAAATAGATTGTTTTCTTGCACACTTTCTAGGCAATATCATCAGTGCTGAAACATCAAAGAAACGTCTGCAAGAAAACAACCAAGCTCAGAGAGCACAAAGAACTTTCATTTTGTGATGTTTTTGTGGTTAATGCTAGATTAGGGCCTATATAGAATGAGAGAAAACTAGTGCTGTGCACAACTTTTTTTTTTTCTAATGTTATTTTCTCAGAGTTGTCACTCAGGTTCATGACTGAAAATTTGCTTTCAAAGGAGAAGAGAATGTCAGCTAGTACTTTATTCAGTAATTTAGATAAAATGTGTTAAGGTGATTGTGTGAAGACTGCCTGTCACACTTCTAGTAAGTCTCAAGGGAAAAGGACATCAGGCAGAGACAATATCCCCCGTGTTTTATTTTTCAGAGTGGGAGGTGTGGGAAAAAATAACAGGTCCTGGAAAGCAGCAACTCCCACCACCTTTAAGCAAAAAGTCTGCATAAAAATGCAACGAAGAGAAATTAGGAAGAACTCCTCAAACACCTCGACGAAAAAGTTGGAAAAACAGGAGCTTGAAGAAGGAACTTCAGGTAAAGGGGGCAGCAGATTTCTTTGTGGTATGATGTTAGATTATTCTGTAGAACCGTTTGAGGTCTTCAAATCCATGGAAAATCTATAGAAGATCGGAGGAGAATTAAGAAATGTGACCTTATTTCTTTTCAGAAAAAGCATACATTCCTTTTGTATCCAGCTTTGGATGGAGGAGGAGGAAGAGGAGAAGGAGAAGGAGAAGGAGAAGGAGGAGGAGGAGAAGAAGAAGAAGAAGAAGAAGAAGAAGAAGAAGAAGAAGAAGAGGAGGAGGAGGAGGAGGAGGAGGAGGAGGAGGAGGAGGAGGAGGAGGAGGAGGAGGAGGAGGAGAAGTGGTGGTGGAGGAGGAGGAAGAGAAGAAGAAAAGGAGGAGGAAGAGAAGAAGAAAAAGTGGAGGAGGAGAGGAGCAGGAGGGGAAGGAGGAAGAAGAGAAGAAGAGGAGGAGGAGGAAGAGAAGAAGATGAAGAAAAGGATGAGGAGGAGAAGAGAAGAAGAGGAAGAGGAAGAGGAGGAGGAGGAAGAGAAGAAATGGAGGAGGAGAAAGAGGAGGAGAAGGTACTAATTATATCCATCTGTGGCATTTTGTTTTATCGTTTTAAAAGGAAGACCACATTGAAGGGGAGAAGATATTCTCGGGGTTGCTTATCAAAGGATGGTATTTCAGAAGGCAGACTCCCTTGCCTTCATTTATAGGAACCAGCAAACTATGCCCAGTTCTTTCACCATCTGTTTACATTTGCAGCTACCTCTACGTATTGTGCCAAGATCCTTCAAGCTTTCAAAAAGCAGCTTGCTTCGTTACAGAAATCAGGCCGCATGTATTTGTACACATGGTGCTCTCTGTGAAGTTCTTCATGCATGCGTGTAGATTGCTGGAGTTTTCTGCCCTTGTTAGCTGTACACTTGAAGGTTGGCAAGTGACTAGGGAAGGTGGCATGGATTAGGAAAGGCCTGCTGTTGAAGAGAGGAGAGCGACAGAAACATTGCATCTGCGATATGGTGTCTTTGGATTCCAACCTGCAGACCATGAGTCAAAAGATGAAGACAAGTGTAAATTCGCTGCATCGGCTGTTTAAGACCTCATCAGCACAAACACATGGAAGTCGAACGAGCTCTAGATCCTTAATAGAACTATCATTGAGTTGGAAGTCTATGGCAGCGGTAGGGAACCTTGGCTCTTTTATCACTGATGGACTTCAACTCCCAGAATTCCTGAGTGAGCCATAAAAGTTTCTCCATCCCTGGCCTAGTGGTTTTTCAGTTGTGAGGGAAATCAATTTTTGACTTGAATGGGACTGTTTAATATACAAATGTAGGACATATAAAGAATATTGATCATTCAAGTCAAAAATTAGGACATTTGTATATTGAACAATCCCATTCAAATCAAAAATTGATTTCCCTCACAACTGAAAAACCAGTAGGCCAGGGATGGGGAACTTTTTATAGCTCATTCAGGAATTCTGGGAGTTGAAGTCCATAAGTGATAAAAGAGCCAAGGTTCCCTACCACTGGTCTATGGAGATTCTCAGTCCTCCAGGTCATGGTTGTCCCAAAGGTGCTTTTTCAAGAGGCAACTGGACTCCTTGGTTTTTCTTTGAAGACGTTTCGCTTCTTTAGGACAATAGAGTTGGAAGGGACCTTGGAGGTCTTCTAATCCAACTCTGCTCAAGCAAAAGACCCCATACCATTCTGGACACATGGCGGTCCAATCTCTTCTTGAAAACCTCCAGGGATGGAGCATCCACAACTTCCAGAATCAAGCCATTCCACTGGTTAGTTGTTCTCACTGTCAGGAAATTATTCCAGATTGCATCTTTTCTTGATAAATTTCCAACCATTACTTCCTGCCCTGCCCTCAGGTGCTTTGGAGAGTAAATCGACCCCTTCTTGTCTGTGAAAAGCCCTCAAGTACTGGAAGACTGCTATCATATCACCCCTAGTCCTTCTCTTCATTAGACTAGACATAGCTAGTCCCCTGCAAATCCTTCATAGCAATAGCATTTAGACTTATATACCACTTTACAGTGCTTTACAGGCCTCTCTAAGCGGTTTACAGAGTTGACCTATTGCACCCAACAGTCTGTTAAGTGGGAAGGTTCACTTCCCGGTGTACAAAGTTAGCAGCCACCCCACTCCTAGAAGTATGAAATACTTTGAGATATTAAGAAAGCCAGAATATTATTTTTTCCTAGATGAGAAAAGGAGAAACATGCTTTTAAAGACAGAAAGCATCTCCCTGCCCCTAGAAGATATTTTGATGCCCTTTAAGAAAGACTGGGCCAAGACAAAAGACCTCCAGCTCCAGGGTGATGGGATTAAGACATGACCCTCCAGGACATAATAGGATTAACCCATCTAGCAACAGAGCTCACCACATGGCACAATCACCTAGGGACATAGCTTCACCCAGCAAACTTCAACCAAACCTGAGACTCAGACAACCTACAAAATTAGCTATGACCCCTACAACAGCCAATAGAATACATGTTCTTGCACAGGAACAGGAAGTTCAAAAGTGCAAAGCCCTAGAGAAGGTATAAAACCAGTGGTGGACTGCAACAACCGGTTCTGTGAGCACGCACGCACGCCGTTAGAAAAACCACCAATTTGAACCACCACAGCTTACCTTCTAGGGCAGCTCCAGAAAGTAAAACAGCTGAGGCACGGAAATCCACTGTCAAGCACCAGGCGCTACACTGCCTGTCCTGGAGCTCGACATACCTGAGGGGTGGACCAGGGGTGCCAGGCATGTCAATGCATCAGTCCCGGAGCAGACAATGTCTCACAGCATGGCTGGATGAAGCAGAATTAACTGGGATCTGGGGGCAGCAGCAAGCACACACACCGCTATTCAGAGCAAGGACAGACCGCTGAACCACGAACCTCAGGACGCAGAGCGGGGCACATACACAAGGACGGATGCTTAGATTAGGTTGAGATCCACTGAGTTGCGCGAATCAGCTGAGCTGAAAAACACCGAAATATAAGACAGGATAGAGCGGAGGCAGGTGGACAGGGCTAGCTGATTGTCGGTACTACCAGTTCGTTAGAACCGGTCTGAATCAGAGCAGCTCACCACTGTATAAAACACCCCCACTCTTCACTCCATGTGGTCAGCTGCATCAGAGAACCATGTGCTTGGTAGTTCTGTTTCATCATTAAACCATCTTTCCAATCCGCCTCTAGGTTTCCAGTGTCTTCCTCCCGGCTTGGAACTGAACCAGATGGATGTTTCTCCCAACACCTGCAAGCCATCTTCCATGCAGGAATTCGTAGCCCCTAGGAATTCATAGGAGAAAGCTGAACATGATTGGAAGCAACTTCCTTGTTTCATCTCAAAGTGAGATGAATAAAGCATCCCCAAATGTGTGTTGGTTTCTGTGGTTTTTGTCCGCCCGGCAGAAGTTGTACTGCACGGCAAACGCAACTAGCGTCCTGTCACGGCCCATTGGGTTGCCTGTAATGGAGTTGTTTGTTTAATAGCCCTGCCCTGCAGGTTTTTGCAAGAAAGACTGCGCCGTTTTCTATCGTTCCAGCCAAATGAAGAAGTTGCTCCATTTGGGGAGAATTATGTCTCTCCAGTCTTTGACTTCCTTTGAACACTTTGGTGAAGCAGCGTCCCCGGGAGAGAGAACGACGGCCATGACAGGGCATGGATAAGGAGGTGGGAATTGCATCCGAGAGTCCTTGTCACCGAAGAAGGTTTTGAAGCTGCGGTATCCAAGCATGTGCTGTGCCAGCCAAGGCTTTTTGAAAAGACTTTTATTTTTGCTTTATTTTAAGCCCCCCCCCCCTCCCCATAGCATTGTCACTTGGCTGGATTTTTAAAAGCTTTGTTGCAGATATAACCTACCAAAAAGGAGCAGCTCCTAGCTGGTCTTAACTGATCTTGGAAAGCTAAGCAGGGCCCCCTGGTTAATAGCTGGATGAGATGCCACCAGTTATTTTTCTCTTCCTCTCTCCCTCCCTTTCTCTCTTACTTTCTCCCTTTTTCTCTCCCTCCCTCTTTCTCTCTCCTCTCTCCCTCTCCAATTCTCTCCCTTTCTCTTTCTTTCCTTCCCTCCCTCTCTCCCTTTCTTTCCCCCTCTCTTCCTCTCTTCTCTCTCATCCTATCTCTCTCCCTCTCTTTCCCTTTCTCTCTCTCCCTCCTTTCCTTTCTCCCTCCTTTCTCCTCTCCCTCCCTTTTTCTCTCCCTCTCTTCTCTCCCTCCCCTTCCCCCTTTCTCTCTCCCTCTCACTCCTTCTCTCCCTCCCTCCCTGTCCCTCCTTCCTTTTCTTTCTCTCTCCCTCCTCCTCTCTCTCCCTCCCTCTCCCTCTCTCCCTCCTTTTCTTTCTCTCTCCCCGCTCCTCTCCCTCCCTTTCTCTTTCTCCCTCCCCCTTTCTCTCCTTCTCTCTCCCTTCCCTCCTCTTTCTCTCCCTCCCTCTCCCTCCCTCCCTCCCTTTCTCTCCCTCCCTCCCTTCCCTCCTCCCTCTTCCTCTTCCTCTCTCTTGCTTTCTCTCCCTCCCCTCTCTCTCTGAAGTAGGTAATAAAAAGCCACTTCTGAACTGTTGCCAAGAACTCAGGAATGTGTCTATGAAGTCACCAGCAGCTCGACTTGAATACATTAAAGTCCCATCTAACGGAGGCCTGTGGTGATGTTATTGCTTTGCGTGGCAATGAAGACTTTGATTCAGTGTCACGGTGTTTTTACAGGCTGCCTTGTTTGTAGTATATTGTCCTTTTTCCCTCCCCGATACAAAACTAAAAGGGAAGGGTTATTACCGGTGTCAAAGTCAGCAAAACGATGCGGGAGATAAGGTTCACCTCCATTCGTTAACCTAAGGCAGTTTCCACTTTAATGTACCAAAATGGAAGCTTCCCGTTGTAGTTTGGCAGGGAAAAGAAGCTTTCTTGGTGAACGTTGGCCATTGCCCGCTCTGGATAGCAGATGCAAAACGTTATATTTGGGCTCTTCCAGAAGCTTGCCTGTAGTTAGTAGCCAGAAAGAAACAGATGGCAATAAAGAATTGTGGGCAAAAAAAAAAAAAAAGGAAAATGAGGAATCACTGATATGATATTTCTCTGTTGTTGTTGTTGAAGAAAGGACTCCATCCTTCTGAGTTAAAAAAAAAAAAATCTAGAGAGGTCTGGCTTTTTTGCATTGGGAATGCTTGGAACAGGTTTTAGCTATACAATTTGGGATGAACATCCTTTGAATGGTGTGGGAGTAGGAATGGATTTCCAGAGGAAAAATTGCAGACTACAAGAACCAGGAGCCTTACTCAGGTGACCCTGAGGACACAGATCAACCTCCAAGTGGCCTCAACGACTCTCTAAAAGGACGCAAATGACCAGCTGTCTGCAAGGAATATCGATCCTTCTATTCTCCACCATTCTGTCAGAGTTGAAGAAGCTTCTTCGGGGAGAAGGGGAAAATCTTTAAAAGAAAAAAACAAGAAAGTCCAGGGGCCTCCTGAAAAAAAAGCACCTTTGGGACAATCACGACCTGGATGACTGAGAATCTCTTACAGGTTTGGAACAGGCGTTCTGAAATATTTCACACGTATTCAAGGATTAAAAAGGTGCAAAATTCATACCACGGGTAGTTTTCGACTTACAACAGTTCATTTAGTCACTGTACACATACAATGACACTGAAAAAAGTGATTTATGACCAGCTGTGGTATTCATCAGGTTCTGAACAGTTCTGGAGAACCGGTAGTGGAAATTTTGAGTGGTTCTGAGAACCTGCAAATAGCACTTCTGACTGACCCCGCCCCCATCTATTCTCTGCCTCCCGAGTCCCAGCTGATAGGCTGGATCTTCTTTGGTTGCCCTGCACAGGAGAACGGAGCTGGAAAGCAGGTTAGTGGGGTGGGGAGGGAATGGGGATTTTGCAGTAACCTTCCCCTGCCACGCCTACCAAGCCACACCATACCTACCAAGCCATGCCCACAGAACTGGTAGTAAAAATTTTTGAATCCCACCACTGTTTATGACCATACTTCACACTTACGACGGTTGCAGCATCCCCATGGTTACGCCATCAAAATTCAGCCACTTGACAACTGATTCATATTTACGATAATTGCAGATCTCCTTTGGCAATTTTCTAGCAAGCAAATTTAATGGGGAAGCCAGATTCGCTCAACAACTATGTCCCTAACTTAGCACCTACCATGATTCCCTTGTGGCAAGAAAGTTCATAAAACGGGGCAAAACTGACTTAAGAAATGTTCCACTTGGCAACAGCAATTTCGAGCTCAATTGTGGTCATACGTTGAGGACCTCCTGTAAATAATTGCTCAAACGCTAAACAAGGAATTAATTCCATACCGAGAAGCTGGCGACATGGAAGTGATCAGGCAGATATTCTGGTATCTGTTGATAATTTTCCTTCCAGACTCCTTTTTGGTGATAATGGATCTCATTATAATAATCACTTCCTTATTCTTGATGACTTGCTTGCCAATGACGGGGACTCTCCTTCAGAGCTGACTTTTACAATCAAACATTTATAAAAGAGAGAAGATTCTTCGGCATTATAAAGGCAAGGAATCAGACGGGTCGAAGAGTAATTAGTGGCAACCCAACAGAATTATTTCAATTAAGTCCTTTTCCCCTTGAAACCTTCTAATTTCAGATGGAGGGTGGAATTCTGAAGTCCTTGCCCGGTCAGCATTGCCAATTATTCCAAAGCCGTCATTATCTTCCCGTTTCTAATGAGGGTGTCTAAATAGACAATCCACAATTTGCTTTATTTCCATCCTAGCGTTACAAAAATGTGCATCGGTTACAACACGGTGAAATAATAAGGACTTCTCCTTGTGGCAGGCAACCCTGACCTTGTTTTTACTTCCACACTCACTTCCTACAGCCCTATTTTCTTTGGTTTTCTAAGAACAAGTTCTCGACTTACCATAATTTGTTTAGTGACAGTTCCAAGTTACAATGGCACTGAAAAAAGGGACTTATGACTGTTTTTCCACAGTTAATGTCCATTGCAGCATCCCCATGGTCATGTGATCAAAATTCAGACACGCTTGGTAATTGACTCTTATGATTGTCACAGTATTCAGGGTTTTGTGATCCCCTTTTGCGACCAGCTGACAAGCAAAGTCAATGGGGGAAATCCAAGTCACAACTATGTTACGGACTTGACAAATGCAGTGATTCACTTAACAACTGTAGCAAGAAAGGTCATAGTATTCTGCCTGCCCTGTACAAATGCTGTACAAAGGCAGATAGATCAACTCCACAAAACATCCACACAAAATCTTCTTTATTGGTTCATCAGGCATCCTTATCAACTCACATTTATGACAAGGGTCTTCTTAATATCCAATCCTTTGCATATCTGAATTGTGGTGTAGGAAGGTAATAAGGTCTCAACCCCATGATGATTGAAGCAGCCGCATGGTATGGTGGCTTCAGGCAAGAGTGAAGAAATCTCCCGTAACCCACCAAGGGTCAATTCAGTGACCAATCAGGGTTACAGATGTGGCCACATGACATGGACTACATTTCCCAGGATACCTTAACTACATTTACCATGATGCATTCCCTTAAGGGGAGAGATCACAAGTCCTAACTAACTATCCCAAATCCCGTTAACTCTAAACTGTCTGGACAGCACACATAGCATGGGACAAAACTCACTTAACAACAATCTCTCTCTAAACAACAGAAATGTTGGGCTTAGTTGTGGTCGTAGTTGTAGTCATAGTACCTGTATAAGCCTTCTGAAGAGGAATCATTGAGTCTGTTATCTGCACCTCTATAACTGTCTGGTTTGGTTCTGCAACTCAACACGACAGACACAGACTTCAGAGGATAATTAGGACTGCAGAAAAAAAACAATTACTACCCACCTGCCTTCAGTCGAGGACCTGTATACTGCACGAGTCAAAAAGAGGGCTGTGAAAATATTTACAGACCCCTCACATCCTGGACACAAACTGTTTCAACTCCTTCCCTCAAAATGACACTATAGAGCACTGCACACCAGAACAACTAGACACAAGGACAGTTTTTTCCTGAATTCCATCACTCTACTAAACAAATAATTCCCTCAACACTGTCCAACTATTTACAAAGTCTGCACTACTATTACTGTTAATCTTCTCATCACTCCTATCACCCATCCCCTCCCATTTGTGACCGTATGACTGTAACTTTGTCACTTGTAACCTTATGATTTATATTGGCTGTTTCCTAGTATGATTCGATTGCTTATTGTACCCTATGACTATCACTAAGTGTTGTGCCTTTTGATTCTTGACTCTTGACGAATGTATCTTTTCTTTTATGTATACTGAGAGCATTTACACCAAGACAAATTCCTTGTGTGTCCAATCACACTTGGCCAATAAAGAATTCTTCTATTCTTCTAAATGCTGTTGCTCTTTGTTGTGGTCTGCCGGCAGCCTGTGGAGATAGCAGCAGAGTCAGACAGTGGGGAGGAATATGGGCCAGTCCAGGACTCTGGGGAGGACTTGGATGAGGGTCCTGCATCCAATACAGAGATGGGGCCAGAGCCATCTGGGGGTTATGTGCTGACTCTGGAGCCTCCGATAGCAGCGAGGAAGAGGAACGAGGGGAGCTTGTTCCCAGTGCGCACATGCACAGAGCTGCCAGAAGACAAGAACAGTTAAGACAAAAGGGGTGACTCGGGAGTAAGACTTGGAGGTGATTGCCCCTCCCATAAGACATAAAGGAGGGGCAAAGGGAAAGGAACCTTTGCAGGAAGCAACTTTGTTCGTACCGGTCAGTTTGAAACCTGAAGCTCTGTGTTGAATTTGTGTTCCAGTTAGCCTTGTATAACTAATTGGCAGCATTTCAAGGAAGATAAAGGTGCGTGCTTATCAGACTTATCCTGAAGGACTTTGGCAGATTTCCATGGGACTCTTTGCAAACTGTTTGAGATTCATTATGGGCTGTGAAGGACTATAATTCACAGCCATTGAAATAAAGAAAAAAGGGTTTTGGGGCTAACGTGTGTTTGCTAGTGTCTCCATAAGCCTTGGTCAGAGCACCCTGCTCTACAAACGGTTGTAAGGATGACCTGTATTTAAATGCTTTCCACATTTAAAAGTCGTGCAGCCCTAAAAAGTTTAGCCTCTCAAATATGCTAAGAAAATTTCTAGCTGATTTTTCTGCTTTTAAAAATAGTAATGTTTTTTTTAAAAAAATGATGATAATAATAAAAAATACAGAGGCAAGTTCTACTGGCAGCTGATCAAAGCTCCATCACCTGTTTCTGCCATAACGGAGACATATCAGAGACTACAACAGGAATAAACAATGAGCTTAATGCCTTTCGGGCTGCCAGATTTGCACCTGTAAATATCCACGTTGTTTTTCCTGGAAAGAGAAACCAAATTAAACTCTTGGGTTTTTCACAGAGTTGATGCTCTATTTTCCAATTCTATTTTCCAATCCAATTCTCCTCCACATCAGCAACATTTGTATGTTGCCACTGTGGTGGCCCTCAGAAGAATGGGAGGTTTCGGGTTTCCTGAAATGTTCTTCTCCTTAATGGCCCATTCCCCCCACTCCTTGAGGGGTAGAGGAGTCTGGTTTGTGTAGTGTCTCCCCCCCCCCCAATGCTGCTGTTCTTCTGCAAAGCGTCTCCCTTCCCTCCATGCGCAATAGGAACATGTGGCCGAGATGCGATGCGCAGCTTTGGACGCTGTTCATCTTTCTCCTCCATCTGCAGCCACTTCGGTGTTGACGCTGTTGGAAGGAAATATCCATCTGGTTCAGTTCTACTGGAATTGACACTGAAACATGGGGAGAAAGACACTGGAAACATGGAGGCTGATTGGAAAGATGATTTATTGGTGGACCGGACCACATGATTTGAGGTCTTGGGCAGCGGAAGACATGGAGGAGAGAGAGATTTATATGCCTTGAGCTTCCTATTCCTGTGCAAGAAATGTGTTCTATTGGTTGTCAGATTCTCAGGGGTCTATGCAGGGGTCATAGCTGAAGTTTTCTGAGATAAGTTTGGTTGAACGTTGCTGGGTGATGCAATGAAGGGGCTTGGTTGTGAGCTCTGCTGACAGATAATTCTATTATGTCCTGGAAGGTCATGTCTTCATCCCATCACCCTGGAGCTGGAGGTCTTTTGTCTTTTAGATAGGCTGGCCCAGACCTTCTCAATGGGCACCAAATATCTGCTGGAGGCAGGGAGCTGCTTTCTGCCTTTAAAAACATGTTTCTACTTTTCTCAACCAGGGAAATATAACATTCTGCCTTTTAAATATTTCCTAGACTGTGTCATTCTTCTAGGAGAGGGGTGGGTGCTAACTTTCTACAACACAATACGTCGGGATCTGCTGTATATGTCACAAACGCTCACGTCGACACAAATACAGTAGGTGGCCCACTGTAAGTACTCAGAGGAGTCTACATGCCCTTCCGAATGGCTGAGCTTTTTGCATTTCAAAGCAGGGCAGAGACCCAAAGAAGGGGGCGAGAAAGGCCCGCCGTGGTGCTGAATTGGGAGGACTTTGAATGCTCAGCCTTGGCTCAGAGGGCAAGGGCCACCGAAATGCCCCATGTAGCTGTTAGCGGAGGAAAAGGGAGCATTTACGATCGTTTTAGCATTCAATTAAAGATGCTTTTTTAAAATATTTTTTAAAAAAAGTTTTCTGAGGGACCATTGCTCCATTTTTTCCTAACTATTTCTTTTACATACGTTTGTCATATTTCTGTTCTGAAATGAGCATCTTCTTGTTTTCTTGCTTGCTGGTTCCTTCCTTCCTTCCTTCCTTCCTTCCTTCCTTCCTTCCTTCCTTCCTTCCTTCCTTCCTTCCTTCCTTCCTTCCTTCCTTCCTTCCTTCCTTCCTTTCTTCCTTCCTTTCTCCCTCCTTCCCTCCCTCCCTTCCCCTTCACTCTACTTCCCTTGCCCTCCCTCAACTTCCTCCTACCCTCCCTCCCTCCCTTCTTCTCCCTGCCTTCTCCTTCCCCTCTGTCCCTCCCTTCCTCCTCCCTCCCCTCCCCCTTCCCTCTTCCTCTCCCTCCAAGGCCCTCTCTCCCTTTCCTTCCTTTCTTCCTCCCTCTCTCCCTCCTTCCCTCCCTCTCTTCCCCTTCCCCTTCTTTAATTTATAAGTTTGCTTTTCAAGTAAAAAAAGAACATTCTGGTAAGCTTGGTTGTCTGGGTTAGGCATTCCCCTCAACATAATTGATAAGTTATTTTAACAATGTCACCGCCTGGGCCTATTTTGGATTAAATTTAACCCTATGGGGTTAGTGGAGTAGATCAGCTGACCTCTTTTCAGAGATCATTGATCCGCTGATCCACAGAACCAAAAACCTGTTCAGCAGTCATCCTTATATGGTTACAGGCTTGATTCTACCCACATCCCAAAGTCAGAGGAACCAAATCTTGCTATTGCATTTGCATAACATTCTGTGCCCAAAACAACTATACCACATTGTGGTTTTATAGCATGGTCTGGTTCATACAATGTGTAAAGAGAGTGACCTGACATTGCTAATACACTGAAACAAATAAGCCAATCCCTGAACTTAGGAAACTATTTACATGTGTATTTAAAAGTGGTATCCTTGCTCCTCATATCATTTAAAGCTAGTTTGTCTTTATTTATGGTTATATTTGGAAGCACTTGGCTGTGTTTCAATTTATGGCAAGTTGAACATTGTCATCGTGGAGCCAGATTGGCAAACAAACAGGAAGGTAAACACGCAACCGAGGACAAGGCAGAGTAGATCTCTGCTCCTACTGTAATCAGAGGACACAAGCTGGCTGTGGGTGATGGGCCGTGCAGTGCAAAATTGGTCAGCTGGAAGGTTGATTTAGATGATGTCAGACAATTTAGATGTTTTAGAAAAAAACACCTTTCCTTGTTTGTACTCTTCTTTGCCTATTGAAAAAAAAATGTGAGAAAAACGAGGTTATGTTGGAAGGAAACATAAAATGTAAAAAAGGAAAGAAGGAAGGAATGGAGGGAGGGAGGGTAAGAGGGAATGGAGTGAATTGAAGAAAGGAGGTAGAAAGTGAAAGGGAGGAATGATGGAGGGAGGGAGGAAGAAAGGGAGGGATAGACAAAGGAAAGAAGAGAAGGAAAGAGGGAGAGAGGAAGAAAGGAAGGGAGGGAAGGAAGGAGGGAGGAAAGGATGAAGGAAGGAAGGGAGGGAGTGGAGTGGAATGGAGGGAGGGAAGGGGAGGAATGAAGGAAGGAGGGAAGGAGAGAGAAAGGGAGGGATAGATGAAGGAAAAAAGGAAGGAAAGAGGGAGAGAGGAAGAAAGGAAGGGAGGAAAGGAGGGAGGAAAGGATGAAGGAAGGAAGGGAGGGAGTGTAGAGGATTGGAGTGAGGGAAGAAAGGAGGGAAAAAGGGAGGAATGAAGGAGGGAGGAAGAAAGGAAGGGAGGGAAGGAGGGATGAAGGAAGGAAGGAAAAAGAGAGAGGAAGGAAAGGAGGGAAGGAGAGAGGGAAACTGAGGAAGGAAGGGAGGGAGTTAAGGAAGGAGGGAGGAAGGAAGGATAATGAAGGGGAGAGAGTGGGCGAGAGGAGGGAAGGAAGGAAGAAGCAAGCTGGCAGGGAAGAAGATATTTATTGATAAATAAGTGAACGAGGGTGAGACAAATAGAATGCAACCACCATGCAGCCATGTAACTAAATCCAGGCTATTCCCTGCAGTGTGATGGGTGTGCAAGCATGAAGACTCTCCCTCTTCTCCCCCCTTCGTCCCCCCCCCCCACAAGCTGCAGGGCCAGAAGGTGGGGTGGTGCCTTTGGATAATGACAGCAGAAGGCAAAGGAATACAGACAGCTGGCAAACTGTCCCTCTATGCTACCCAGAAAGCAGCAAGGAACATCCAGAAGCTGTGATAGCTGAATGGCTCACTTTGCAGGGAAAAAGGAGATAAAAATCACAACTAGTCAAAAAGCCCCCATGCCCCCCAAAAAACCACCACTGTGGTCCAAAGCCCCCTGCTTAGTGTCCTACCATAAAGACCCCAATTCTGCTATAGGAATATCTTCCAAGCTTTGCCCAATGTTTCCCAGAATTAAATGTGGGAAATTCTATTCTATTCTATTCTATTCTATTCTATTCTATTCTATTCTATTCTATTCTATTCTATTCTATTCCATTTCCTTTCCTCTCCTATATTCTATACTCCATTTTATATCCTATATCCTATCCTATCCTTATAAAGTGGTATATAAGTCTAAGTGCTATTACTATTATTCTAGATTCCATTCCATTCCATTCTATTCCCTTTCCTCTCCTCTCCTCTATTCTATATTCCATTCCATTCTATATTCTATATCCTATCCTTATAAAGCAGTATATAAGTCTAAGTGCTATTACTATCATTCTATATTCCATTCCATTCCACTCCATTCCTATTCTATTCAATATATCCTCTCATGCAAATGAAACCTCCCCCATTTTTGTGGCAAAAATATTGTTGACTCATAGAGATGGAAGGCACCATTCAGGCCACCAGCCCAGCCAGACTTTGGCACTATCTGAGCTTGGTTGTTTTCTTGCAGACATTTCCTTACCCAAACTAGAAAACATCCTCAGTGCTGGTAAGGAGTGGGATTTACGCTGTATTAGCACTGACTGATGATGTTACCTTGCTGGATAATGAAATGTCTACATGAAAACAACCAAACTCAGAGAGCACAAGGACCCCTTACTTCTATGCCGAGTTACAAATACAGGTAGTTCTTGACTTACAACAGTTCATTTAATGATCATTCAAAGTTATAATGTTAGTGGGAAAAAACTGATTTACGACTATTGCAATATCCTCACGGTCACATGATCAAAATTTGGATGCTTGGCAACTGGTTCATATTTATGATGGTCGCAGTGTCCTGGGAATTTGTGACCTTCTGACAAACAAAGTCAATGGGGAAGCCAGATTCATTTAACAACCGTATTACTAGAGCTGTGGTGGCGCAGTGGTTAGAATGAAGAATTGCAGGCTGACTCTGCTCACTGCCAGCAGTTCGATTCTGACTGGCTCAAGGTTGACTCGGCCTTTTCATCCTTCCGAGGTGGGCAAAGTAAGGACCCAGATTATTGGGGTCAAGTTATTGACTCTGTAAACTGCTTAGAGTGGCCTGTAAAGCACTATGAAGCGGTATATAAGTCTAAGTACTATTGCCACTAATTTAGCTGCAGTGATTCCCTTAACGACTGTGGCAAGAAAGGTCATAAAATGGGATAACATTCACTTAACAACGGTTTCAATTAGAAACAGAAATTTTGAGCTGCAAACTGGGCTCAAAATTTGTGGTTGTTAAGTCCAGGACTTATGACTGTATTCTCCAGACATCCAGAAAAACAAGACCTTGCCAATTTCTTAGGTTAATGAAATGCAGCATTAAATTGATCTTGCTGTTGGGGGGTGTTATCAAACATTGAAGTGGAAGTTACGTTCCTGCAATTTATTTAAACCCATTATTTTGTGTCGAACTCTGGAATGACGGATAATAGACCTCCTTCTGGGTGACAACAAGCCTTCATTCAAGTGAAGACTGCTAACACAACCATTCCCAATCTCTTCTGAGGGCTAAGTATTCGCAATATCTTTAGTTTCTATCTTGTGTGATCCTACCTGTTGCTCTTCTTTGAACCTTTTCCTATCCGAATCCCTCTTAAAGTATGGCACCCTCAACTGACACAACATTTAAAATACAAATTTAAAATATTTAGAATACAGCTCATCAGTCTGGAACCCACATTACCTATCTGATATTAACACAGTTGAGAAAGTCCAGAAATATTTCACAAGAAGAGTTCTCTACTCCTCTACTCATTGCAGAATTACTTATGCCACCAGACTCAAAATTCTAGACCTAGAAAACCTAGAACTACGCCGCCTTCAGTCCGATCTAAGTATAGTATATAAAATCATACATTGCAATGTCCTACCTGTCAATCAATACTTCAGCTTCAACCATAACAACACAAGAGCATACAATAGATACAAACTCAAGGTTAACCGCACCAAACTTAATTGCAGGAAATATGACTTCAGCAACAGAGTGGTCAATGTCTGGAATACTCTACCTGATTCTGTGGTTTCTTCCCTAAACCCCAAAAACTTTAACCTTAGACTGTCTACTATTGACCTCACCTCTTTCCTAAGAGGTCTGTAGGCACACAAGCACACCAACGTGCCTACCGTCCCTGTCCTATTGTTTCTTTTTATTTTTCTTATATGTATCCATGTATTCATAACTATGTTTTTACTTACACCTATTATCTTGTAAGCAATTGACAAAATAAATAAACAAACAAACATTTAAAATGGGATCTGACCAATACAGAAAACAGTAAAGTGAAGCCCATATGCTTCACGATTTGAAAATTATATATTTCTTTCTTTTTTCCCCCATATATATTTTATACATATATATATTCCTCCATATATATTTTATTTTTATTCATAAACATTTTGAATACAGTGTATTGTCAGGTCATATCTGTCAGGATTCCGGCAGTTACCTCAAATAAATCATGAGTCTCAAGCTAAACTTCCAAAACTTCAAAAGGATTTATTGGGAGTTAACACATCCAGCAGTGTAGCCGACTCTGAAATACATTCATTGTCACTCTTGACTGTGGTTTTTCCCCACCCCCTGGGTGTAACATAATTCATATTCTCCAGTGAGACACATCCATAACCAAGAGTCATCAATCATGCTCTCCAGTTAGAATTTTGCCCAGGAGAAACTTCAGTCACCTAGTTATTATCTTTGAAAAACTATTTATGGAATGCACTTTCGCTTTCCAAGCTGCCCCACTGCTCTTTCACACCCCTTTCCCCCCTCCCTTTCTGTTGGCAACTCTAAAAAGACCATAGAAATATTTTATGAGATGACAATATCATTTACAAAGTAACAAAAAGAAAACAGAGATATTAACATATATACTAATAACAACAATAATAATAGTGTAACAAAGTAATTTTAACTGAATTTCTCTTTAGGTTATCTTATTTGTAATCCTGATAATTAAATCAACATGTTTATAATTATAAACCCTCTTTATATTTAATTCATGCAGTAATCTTTCTTTGCCTAATTTCTACCTCTTATCTCTAACCATTCATAAAATCTATTCCATGTTAAGTAATATTCTATGTCTTCTTTATCCTTTATTTTTAATGTTAATCTATCCATCTCTGCACAGTCTAGTATTTTCCGAAAATACTCCTCATCTGATGGGATGTTCTCATTTTTCCAATATTGCACAAATACAATCTTTGCAGCTGTTAATACATGCAAGACAACTATATATTTCTTTTGATGATGCCTAGAATTAAAAACTTGCCTTTTTTGCAGCTAATTCACTCTGCTGACTCAGAGTCAGCTTGACTTCAGAAATCAGGAATTTTTTACGCGATTCCTGATTTGATTTCTCAAGGGAAGAACGTGGCATTCTTTTATTTTGACAGCTTCTCCAACCTCACAAGGTCATTCTGACTTCATATTTCTGCCTCCAAGAGAATTAGGGATCTCACCCAAATTTGTGTCATCTGCAAATCTGAGAAGTGCACTTGCTCAGCCGTTGCCGGGACTGACTCTTGCGGTATTTACTTCATTGAAAACTCCTTCCAGCTCGATAAGGAACTTCTGAGTAGCTGACTATAACGTTTATATTTTTAAAATGTGTTTACTTAGGTATTGCGATAGTGTAAATGTATAGTATGTATTGTCAAATTATCTTGAGAAAGAGAAGAAAAGAAGTACATCTAAAAAGGACTTTAAAAAGTAGGAAAAAAAACACAACAGGAAAAAAATGAAAATATAATATATAAGTTGTAATAATTACCTGTTGCAATTAGAGCTAGTTTGGTCTAGAGCAGGGGTGTCAAACTTGATTTCATTGAAGGCCATATCAGGGTTATGTTAGATCTCGGGGGGGGGGGGTATGTGTGTGTGTGTGTGTGTGAGCGCCCAGGGGCATGACCAGTGGGCGTGGCCAACATAATGTCACTCTTCGAGACTCCGTTTTCAACCATGATGGCCTCCTGAAGCCCTCTGCCGGAGAAAACGGAGCACACGGCCTTGGTTTTAGCTGGCAAAGGGCTGCAGGAGGCCATTGCCGCCAAAAATGGAACCTGGGAGGCAGTGGTGGGATTCAAATCTTTTTACTACAGATTCTGTGGGCGTGGCTTGGTGGGCGTTGCAGGAGAGAATACTGTAAAATCCCCATTCACTCTGGACCCCACTAACCTGCTTTCCAGCTCCGTTCTCCTGTGCAGGGCAACCAAAGAAGACCCAGCCGATCAGCTGGCACTCGATGGGAGGCAGAGAATAGATGCGGGTGGGGCCAGTCAGAGGTGGGATTTGCTGGTTCTCTGATCTACTCAAATTTTCTGCTACCGGTTCTCCAGAACTGGTCAGAACCTGCTGAATACCACCTCTGCGTGAGTGATGATGTGTTGAGACTCTTGGACTAAGAATGAATCCCACCTTTGCCCGGTGGGCCTTGTGTGGCCTCCCTGAACTCCATTTTTCTAGGCAGAGGCACCGCGGGCCGATCCTTCATTGTTTCCAGGGTGGCCCCATGGACCAGATCTATGCACCCCATGGGTTGGATGCAGCTGCCACCCCTTCAGTTTGACTACCCTGGTCCAGTGGTTGAGGTTGGAGGTCCGAGAGAGATGGGCTTTAGTTTAAATAAATGGACAAATAAACAAACCAACAACAGCGAGTCAAACAGAAACAGATCCTGAAAAATCATCCAGGGTGCTCCATTTATGAACATAACAGGGCGTTGGTGGCGGTGGGGAGCGGCTTTAATGATGGAAAGTTATTTAGTGCAGCATGGAGTTAATTGCTTCTAATCACTGCTTACATCCATCTGGTTTTATGGTAGACAACAAACCTCTTCATCGGATTTGCTCATTAGGCATATTGTAAATCACAGAAATATCCTGGCATTTCACATATTGTGATCCTATTAGCCAGGCTGCATTTCTTGCCTAGCCTCAGAAACAAAGCGTCATGGCAGCATCGCTATTAAGATACAGTCAGATTTGGATAACTGGCTTATTTATTTATGTCAGTGTTTTTCAACCTTGGTCACTTGAAGAGGTAGGGACTTCAACTCCCAGAATTCCCCAGCCAGCCATGAAGTCCATTTTAAGAGGTAGGGACTTCAACTCCCAGATTTCTGGGAATTGGAGTCCACAGGTCTTAAAATAGGCAAGGTTGAAAAATACTGATTTATTTGCATACATTGTATAGCTGGCCATACCACAAAAATGACTCTGGGGGACACACAGGTTTTTTTTTAGATTCCTGTTGTGGTTTATGAAGTACCATCTTTTATTGAAGTTTTCTTTGAAGTTCAGGCAGGTCCACTGCCATTTTGGGTTCAAAGCACTATGGGAGAATAGATACCAAGGCCTGTTCCAAGTAGTCCTGAACTTACAACCGTTCATTAAGTGGCCATTCGCAATTGTAAGGCCACTGAGAGAAGTCACTTATGACCGTTTTTCACACTTATGACTGTTGCAGCATCCCCATGGGATCAAAATTCAAAATTCAGACGTTTGGCAACTGATTCATATTTATGACGGTTGCAGTGTTCTGGGGTCACATGATCCCCTTTTGTGACCTCCTAACAAGCAAAGTCAATGGGAAAGCCAGTTTCGCTTAACGACCATGTGGCTAACTTAACAGCCGCAGTGATTCAGTTAAAAACTGTGGCAAGAAAGGTCATAAAATGGAGCAAAACTCACTTCTGTCTCGCTTAGCAACAGAAATTTTGGCCTCATTTGTGGTCATAAGTCAAAGACTACCTGTATCCTATTTTTCTCCCATGACTGAGTTTTGTTACATTAAGCCCATATCTATGCTTAGCCTTCCTAAATTGGGCTGAATTTGGAACTCCTTGGCTTCATTCATCCCATTTTATCCCCATTCCACACACACCCCAAAAAAAAACCCCATGTGCTGTTACTTTGCAAAACTTATAAAACTTTATAAAATAAAACACCACACTCTGTGTGTTTTAATTTTAAACAATGAAAATGTATGTAATCAGAAAACATAAAACATTTTTAAGTATTCAAATCACATAATTGGGAAGGACTTTTTAAAATTCCAGAGTGGTTGAATGTCTTATAATGAGAATTTTAAAAAAAGTTTGTGAACATTTCTTAATGTACAGTGAAGAGTGAGCACACAAATTGCTTTTTCCAGCAATTAATCCTAAATTAAGTCCATTTATCTCATCGGTAACCGCCACCTTAGAAATAAAATTTCTTTTCTGAAGAGGGAACTTCAGAGAGTGTAAATAGGAATAAAATGGAGTAAGGTAAACGTTCCCTCGCACATACGTGCTAGTGTTTCTGGGTCTAGGGGGCAGTGCTCATCTCCATTACAAAGCCAAAGAGACAGCGCTGAAGACGTCTCCATGGTCATGTGGTCAGCATGACTAAATGCCGAAGGCGCATGGAATGCTATTCCCTTCCCACCAAAGTGGTCCCTATTTTTCTACTTGCATTTTTACATGCTTTCAAACTGCTAGGTTGGCGGAAGCTGGGACAAGTAACGGGAACTCACTCTGTTACACGGTGCTAGAGATTCGAACTGCCAACCTTTCTGATCGACAAGCTCAGAGTCTTAGCCGCTGAGCCACCGTGTCCTTAACTATTTTTGTCATACGCTAAATAAAATAAATAAAATTTGATAAAGAAGTTTGCAAAAATAAAATTTCACTCACAAATCCTGTGGGGCTACTTAAGGATCCGGTGAGTATATTCAAAGGGCCACTGCCATTTACAAAATAGAGAGCTAAATTTCAAAGTTAACCAGCATGGTTTCTATGGGGGAAAAAAAAAGTATGTTTTACATATTCCCCCATTCCCTTTGTCAAAAGACTTGCAATGTATTGCCTAGATAATTCAGGTTGCAGTCACAAGGTAATTTGAGGAATGGTTCACGTTGACTTTTCCTTATCGGTGACATTTTTATCGTGTTTTAAGAAAGCCATATGTTGACCCCTTTGAAAAACACTGGAATGCTCCTTTTCAAAGTGTATTTCTCCGCAATACATCAGGTTCAAGTATGTAAAAGACCAAAGGAAAGCAATTATGCACTTAGAGGCAGCACATAAATATAAGGGAAGGGCAAAGAATTATGTTTCTAGAGCCGAGAAGGATCCATCCACGTGCTTCAAGTTTTGTTATTTCTTACATTTCCAGTCTTAGATTCATTTGTTCTATTTTGGGAACATAGAATAATAGAATTGGAAGGGACCTTGGAGGTCTTCTAGTCCAACCCCCTGCTCAAGCAGGAGACACTGTACCAGTTGAAACAAATCTCTTCTTGAAAGCCTCTTATTTATTTATTTATTTCGTAATTTTATATACCGCCCTTCTCCCGAAGGACTCAGGGCGGTGAACAGCCAACTAAAATACATACAAAATACAGATATACAAAATACAGATATAAATACGATTAAAAAAGAATTAAATTATGGGCTGCCCAAATAAAAATTTAAAACCCCCGATTAAAATAAGTTAAAACTTTCATACCCCAATCAACTTTCATACCCCAACTCTCATGATGGAGCACCCAGAACTTCTGCAGGTAAGCTATTCCACTGATAAATTGTTCTCACTGTCAGGAAATTTCTCCTTAGTGTGGGAAGAAACATCCATCTGGTTCAGTTCCAAGCCAGGAGAAAGGCACTGGAGACAAAATGGAGGCTGGGGGCTAATTGGAAAGAGGGTCCATTTCAGTGGTGGGATTCAAAAATTTTTACTACCAGTTCTGTGAGCTTGGCTTGGTGGGCGTGAGGTGGCTTGGCGGGCATGGCAGGGGAAGGATACTGTAAAATCTCCATTCCCACCCAGAGGTGGGTATTCAGCAGGTTCTGACCAGTTCTGGAGAACCGGTAGCGGACATTTTGAGTAGTTCGGAGAACCAGCAGATACCACTTCTGACTGGCCCCGCCCCCATCTATTCTCCGCCTCCCATTGAGTCCCAGCTGATCGGCTGGGTCTCCTTTTGTTGCCCTGCACAGGAGAACGGAGCTGGAAAGCAGGTTATTAATGGGATGGGGAGAGAATGGGATTTTGTAGTAACTTTCCCCTGCCACACCCACCAAACCACAGCATTTAAAAAAGACCATTCTACTTGCTTTTTTTGTTTACATGCTAGGTTGGCAGAAGCTGGGACAAGTAACAGGAGCTCACTCCGTTATGTGGTGCTAGGGATTCGAACCGCCGAACTGCCGACCTTTCTGATCGACAAGCCCAGCATCTTAGCCACTGAGACAATGAAACTAGAACACTGAATAATAAGAGTGTGGAAGGGACCTCAGAGGTCTTCTAGTCCAACCCCCTCCTCGAGCAGGTGACCCGATATCATTTCAGGCAAATGGTTGTCCAGTCTCCTTTTGAAAGCCTCCAGTGGTAGAGCAGCCACAATGTGTGAAGACAAGTCAATTTACGGATTGATTGCTTTCACTGTTAAAAAAAATTATCCTTTGTTCTAGATCGCTTCTCTCATTGGTTGGTTTCTAACCATTGTTTCTTGTCTTGCCTTTTGGTCCTTTGGGGAATAATTCAACTCTCTTGTCTTTGTAGAAGCCCCTCAAATATTGAAATACTGCTATCATGTCACCCCTGGTCATTAGACTAGATCTATCCAATTCCTGCAACTGTTCTTCATATATTTTAGCCTCCAGTCCCCTAATCATTTTTGTTACTCTTCTCTGCACTCTTTGCTAATTCGAAACTCTACTAAATCTGATGATTGTTCATTGTTGGCATAATCCACAAAGTGTTCTGGTTCACATTATTAGTGATTAACAATATGGCCACCTCCCAAAGAAGATTCAGATCTACTGTTTAAAGGCACTAACCAACATCTTGAATCTCACCCAGAAGCACACCGAAAGTCTAGTGTAGTTTGTGCAGCAGTTGTGTTGCACAGATTAACTTTGGAGCACCCAGAACTCCATGTGCTACCAGATTCTGAAGCAGTTGCATCTTACAAAAGTTCCTCAGGTCAGGTCCATGAAGAGTGTGTTGCAGTAATTCACCAGGAAACTCACTAAGGCATGAGTGATGATGTGTTGCGACTCTTCGACCAAGAATGGTTGCGACTGGCATACTGGAAGAATCCATGCAACATCCCCCAGCCACAGCTACCTACTTGGGCAAGAACTTTGAGTCCACCCAGATTTTGCATCAAGTGGTTCTGGGTGAGTCCAAGCCCATCAAGATTTAAGGTGTGTCATTCAGGACCACCATCCTAGCAAAATACACCTTCCAGAAGGTCCGATAGCAGTTTCATTTGCCTCTTTTGTGTTGTCCGCTTATTGTAACACAATTAAAAATAGGCAGAAGAGGAATTTAAAGACGGTAGCCTAGGCAACCCCTCACGCTTCTGTCGGCTAATTAAACAGATGCTTCTGAAATAGTTCAAAACAAGTAAATGAGGAAAAAAAACACACCCATGAATGAACTTTTTCCCTGTTTGCTACAAAAGCATTTGGAGTGTCATTCAACCTGCGGGGAAGGATGCAAGTACATGAAGTCAGCCTCTGAGTGTGAAGAATTGGAGTGGTTTGTATATTCTGTTCAGAAGAAGTGTGCAAGCTAGAATTACGCCGCCTCCGGTCCGATCTAAATATAGTATATTAAATCATACATTGCAATGCCCTACCTGCAAATGAATACTCCAGCTTCAATCATAACAATATAAGAGCACACAAACTCAAGGTTAACCGCACCAAACTTGACTGCAGAAAATACGACTTCAGCGACAGAGTGGTCAATGATTGGAATACTCTACCTGACTCTGTGGCTTCTTCCCCAACCTACAAAAACTTTAACCTTAGACTGTCTACTATTGACCTCACCCCTTTCCTAAGAGGCCTGTAGGGGGCGTGCATATGCGCACCAATCATGTCTACCGTCCCTGTCCTATTGTTCCTTTTTATTTTTCTTATAAGTATCTATCTCATGTATTCAACACTATATTTATTCTTATACCTGTATGTTATAAGCGATTGACAAATCAAATAAATACTAAAAAAAAAAAAGCCAGATAGGCTAAAACCTTGGAATAAGAGTTAGCCTGAAATGAAGCTAACCATAGTTACAGCCCTTTCCGAGCAGTTAACAGATTGTCCCTCAACAATCTGGATCCTCATTTTACCGACCTTAAAAGAATGAAAAGCTGAGTCAACCTTGAACCCTGTCAGGATCGAACTCCAGACTGTGGGCAGAGTTAGCTTGCAATACTACATTCAGACCACTGTGCCAGCAAATCCCATCCAGTTTCTTGTTTGTTCTTCACTGTATGTTTAATGCTCTTCTTTGCTGGAATTTGACCTTCAGAGGATAGTGTAAGAACCTTTGGACTAACGTACTATAAGTGACTTGCCTTAGGCTCTTCAGCATTATGGTCTGGCCTAATTAATGCTGGTCAATAAGTTAAATTTCTAGAAGAAAAGGATTGTTACACACACATAAAATATTGTTGTGTTCCATCCACCCAACTTTTGACAATGAATAAAACCATCCTAGGAATTAAAGAATTAGTCCTTGAGTTGGAACTATTAAAAAAAAAAATGGGAGCCAAAATCTTTATTACTGCAATGGCAGCGTGGGGTGATAAGGTCATTTTATTTAAATATTTTGTCATATCCTTTCTCCTTGCACAGAATGATATTTTCATTAGACAGACTAAACAACTTGCCATTTATGGCCCTAGAGGGAAATTTGGTCTACATACTGCCAAAAGATGTGGCCTTCTCCCATAGAATTTCACATTTTGCTGCATGGTGCAATTAAGAATCTGGGTTTGTTGACTGGAAGCAATGGTGGGATTCCAATTTTTTTTACTACCAGTTCTGTGGGCATGGCTTGGTGGGCATGGCAGGGGAAGGATACTGCAAAATCCCCACTCCTGAGGGAAAGTTACTGCAAAATCCCATTCCCTCCCCACCCCACTAATCTGCTTTCCAGCTCTGTTCTCCTGTGCAGGGCAACCAAAGAAGACCCAGCCAATCAGCTGGGAGTCGGGAGGCAGAGAATAGATGGGGGCAGGGCCAGTCTGAGGTGGGATTTGCTGGTTCTCCGAATTACTCAAAATTTCCGCTACTGGTTCTCCAAAACTGGTCAGAACCCAATGAATACTACCTCTGACCGGAAGGTTGTCAGTTTGAGATCCAACTACCATGTAACAGAGTAAGCTCCTGTTCTTCTCTCAGCTTCTGCCCACCTAGCAGTTTGAAAGCAGGCAAATGCAAGTAGATAAATAGGTACCCTTTCGGCAGTAAGGTAACAGTGTTCCATGTTCCTTGGGCTGGCCACATGACCACAGAAGTGTCTTCAGACAATGCTGGCTTTCTCAGCTAGGAAATGGAGATGAGCAATGCCCCCCAGAGTCAGACACAACTGAACAGGGGAAATGGTTACTTTTTATCTTTTCATCAACCAAAGCAGACTTTGGTTAAAAAGTATATTAATATTTGTGCTAACTTGAGCTGGTTGTCGGAGGAGAACACTCCAGTTTTGTTCTATAGGAGGTTGGTCAAATTTTGTTCAATTAAGATTGTTGTGAAAACTTTGGATTTAACTTCAATAGATGTATTTCTAGTCAGATGATCTAATATTCTATAAAGTTCCTAGTTTTATTTCCCTTTATTTTTACTTCGCTGTACTGTATTGATCTTTGTAGCTAAACAGAGCTAAACAAAATCCTTTATGAGCCTGAAAAATAAGATAAAAATGTTTTAGTAAATATAGTGAAAAGAAATTCATTAAATCTCATAACTTCATCCTTTCCAGGTCTCTGGTTTTCTGTGGAATTCTGAAATGTAGTTTGTGGAGAGACCACAAGAAAGTACCAAAGGATGGTGTTTATATATAGTAAATGTTTATAGATGGAGTAGTTTTACATCTGGCGAATAATTTATAGCAATAGCACTTAGACTTATATACCGCTTCACAATGCTTTCCAGCCCTCTCTAAGTGGTTTACAGAGTCAGCCTATTGCCCTCCAATAATCTGGATCCTCATTTTACCTACCTCAGAAGGCTGGAAGGCTGAGTCAACCTTGAGCCTGGTAAGATTCGAACTGCCAAATTGCTATCAGATATTCTGTGGCTGCACAATATTGTGCGAGAAAAAAATGTTCCGACATCTTTTAATCTTCACCCTGTATTTCTCCTGACTGGCTTCATGTCAACGTCAATTGAAGTCGATGGGATTTTGGGTGGTCTAGGCTTTTGATTTGTGGTGCACTTAAGATGTTCCCTTAGCCGTTCAGATAAGCGTGTCTGCATTGTACATCATCTTGTTCTTTAAAGAGTGAGTTGTCAAGTTACAAGCACAAGCTCTTCCCTCCTTATTTATCAAAACAGACAAGCTTTGCCTCAGATGAGAAAGCTGTCTTGACTTGCAGATGTCTTCTGAAGTAGTCAGTCACACTTGCTGAGGGACCCGAGCCCCCTTTCCCTCTTAAGGCAAACACAAACAATTACCTCGATAGATACCTTATGCAGATTATGAGCCTTGTCATTCATTCGCCAGGGCCAAACCCATTGGCTTGATCTGGCATGATGGATGGATGGGGTGTAATGAATGTTCAGACTAAAAACCCTGCCATTAGAACAGATTCCCATCAAGAAGATGAATGGCTTTGAAGCTGAATGTTTAAATTTATCTCTGGCTTAAGGGCAGCAAACTGGAGCCCCGAATTTGCCAATACAATAGCACTTGCCAGGAAAACAACAATAACTAGCAATAAGTTGTAATTTATTGTTGTTTTTTTTAAAAAAAACCAAACTGGGTTTTGAAGCTGGTTTCCAGAAGGACAACTACCTGTCTAAAAGTGTTGGGCTCCTTAATGGACCTGGAGGAAGAGGAGGAATAACAAAATAACAGAGTTGGAAGGGCCCTTGAGGTCTTCTAGTCCAACCCCCTGCTCAAGCCGGAAACCGTACACCATTCCAGACAAGTGGCTTTCTTAAAAATTCTGTAGAAAGTTGTCACCCACTCCTCTCCTAGAAGAATGAAATATTTTAGGAAATATTAAAAAGGCGGAATATTATATTTCCCTAAAGGGAGAAATGTGCTCTTGGAGACAGAAAGCAGCCCCCACTTTTCTTAATAGTCTTCAGCAGACATCAGCATTTAAGAGATAGATAGCTCTATTCATAAGCAAATTCCCTGCAGCAAGGTCTGAACAAAGGTAGGTAGCCCTCAGCCACAATGGGAACTGCCCAACAAGCCCCTTCATTGCATCAGCCCAAACTTCAACCAAACCTAGCTCAGACAAACTCCTAGGTTTTGTACCTGGCCTCATGGGAGTCTGACAACAGCCAGTAGAATACATGCTCTTGCATAGAAACAGGAAGCTCAAGTGCAAAGCCCAAGAGAAGATATAAAAACCATGCTCTTGCATAGAAACAGGAAGCTCTTGCATAGAAACAGGAAGCTCAAGTGCAAAGCCCAAGAGAAGATATAAAAACCCCTCACTCTCAACTCCATGGGGTCAGCTGCCTAGAACGACCCATGTGCTTTTGCTTCATTATTAAACCATCTTTCCAATCAGCCTCCAGCCTCCATTTTGACTCCAGTGCCTTTCTCCTGGCTTGGAACTGAACCAGATGGATATTTCTTCCCACACTTCCCATGTTGGAGCACCTACCACTTTGGAGGCAAGTTGGAAGAGGAAGGAGGAGGAGGAGGAGGAGGAGGAGGAGGAAAGCAGAGGGTGGGGTTACAAATGAAGATAGCGGTCCTAAGATTTCAATCTTCTTCTCAGATCAGTTCCAAGAAAAAAGCACATCAACTGCATGTTAAAAGACTCATTTGGAAATGTTCCAAAAGTGCTATGCTTCCAGTATCAGAGTTTGCAATGCAGCAGATCAGTTTAGTTGAAATGGGGATTGGAATCGGGCCAGAAGGTGTCATTTTGCCTGGGTTATATAAGCTGTTGTTGTAGTATAGGTTAGAATGACATAGCACACAAGTAAATAGAATAAGGTGTACTTCTACCAATGTGTCTTTGTGGGAAAACAAATGTGGAGAGGGATGTATATTATTCTCTGGTTGAAAAAAAAGAAGAGTACAGGTGTTAAATGGGGAAGCTATTTACCATTTTCTGTATTTTCCTGGTAAAGGTAAGAAATATGCAGATCAGGAACGAGAAAGAGGTTCAGCTTGAAAAACAGAATAACAGAGTTGGAAGGGACCTTGGAGGTCTTCTAGTCCAACCCCCTGCTCAGCCAGGAAATCCTATCCTATCCCATTCCAGACAAGTGGCTGACTAGTCTCTTCTTAAAAATATCCAATGTTGGAGCATCCATGACTTCTGAAAGCGAGCCATTCCATTGGATAATGGTTTCCGGTGTCAGGAAATTTCTCCTTAGTTCTAGGTTGCTTCTCTCCTTGATTATTTATTTTATTTTATTTATTTATTTGATTTGTCAATCGCTTACAAGATAATAGGTATAAGTATAAACATGAGTAAGAATACAGGAAATAGGTACGAATAAATGGGGACAATAGGACAGGGACGGGAAGCACGATGGTCCACTAATGCACGCCCCTTACAGAGCTCTTAGGAATGGGGTGAAGTCAATAGTGGATAGTTTCCACCCATTGCTTCTTGTCCTGCCCTCAGGTGCTTTGGAGAATAGCTTGATTCCCTCTTCTTTGTGGCAGCCCCTGAGATATAGGAATACAGCTATCATATCTCCCCTAATCCTTCTTTTCATTAGACTAGACCTACCCAGTTCCAGCAATCGTTCTTCATATGTTTTAGCCTCCAGTCCCCTAATCATCTTGGTTGCTTTCCTCTGCACCCTTTCTAGAGCCTCAATACGTTTTTATATCAAAACTGGATGCGGTATTCCAAGGGTGGTCTTACCAAGGCATTATAAAGCGGTATTAACAATTCATGTGATCTTGATTCTATCCCTCTGTCAATGCAGGCTAGGATTGCAGTGGATTTGCATCACATTGGCTCATATTTAAGTGAATGTTGATTAGGACTCCAAGACCCTTTTCTCAGTTACTGCTATTGAGCCAAGTTTCGCCTAATTTGTAGCTGTACATTTGGATTTTTCAGGAGGCAACTGGACTTCCTTGTTTTTTTTTCTTTTGAAGACGTTTCAATTCTCACCCAAGAAGCTTCTTCAGCTCTGACAGGATAGGCAGGAGGACTGAAGAGCTGAAGAAGCTTCTTGAATGAGAAAGCAAAATGTCTTCAAAAGGAAAAAAAACAAGGAAGTCCAGTTGCCTCCTGAAAAAGCACCTTTGGGTCAACCATGACCCGGGGGACTGAGAATCTCTACAGACTGTATATTTGGTTTTTCTCACCTAAGTATTGTAGGAAGTTAGCACCCATCCCTCTCCTAGAAAATTGAAATAGCCTAGGAAATATTAAAAAGGCAGAATATTTCCCCTAAAAGAAGTAGAAACTCAAGAAGCAGAAACTCACCCCAGAAGGAGAAACTCACCCCCACCTTTGTTAATGGGTGGGCCATTAAGGCCTGGGCCAGAATACTTTACATAAGAAGGAACTCCAGGTAAAGCTATAGAAATTGCCAAAAGCCCCTTTAAGGGCATAATCACCCAGCAAGGCTAGATCTATAAGCCTGGAACGCAGGACAGCCTACAGAGTTGCCCCTGGGAGTCTGACAACCAATTAGAATACAAGCTCCAATTCAAATCCCAACAGAGGGTATAAAACCCAGCACTCTCAGTATCTCAGTCCTTTCTTTTTTCTTGACCTTGAAGTATGTGATCAGACTTCTCTGGAGCTCCAGGCCATGTGGTCCTGTACACCATTAAACCTTCCAAGCAGCCTCCATGTTTCCAGTGTCTTTTTCCCCACTTGGAACTGAACCCAGAAGGATATTTCTTTCAACAGTATAAAACCTTATTTTTCTCACCACTGAATTTCATTTTGTTATTATTTGAGAATTCTTTAGTTGGGATGACTTCAAGGTCAAGCTCAGCATTCTGTTTTTTAGGATAGCCAGACAAGTCTTAGAACCAGATGCAGAAGGTCCTGTTCATCTTTTCAGTTTGAGAATCAGAGCTATGCCCCATGTAAAGTGGTAGGTTTTATTTCCTGTTGAAGATAACAACTGCAGGTAGACTTATACTCTACGAAGCTCTCCAATTTTCAAAAACACTGTACCAGAAGGCTGGACAAGAAAAATGGATGGAAACTAATCAAGGACAGAAGCAACCTAGAACTAAGGAGAAATTTCAATAATATTTTTATTATTGAGCTAATAGAAGACGTAAACCTCTGTTAGAATAAAGATCATCAATGCAGACAAGTCAAGACAGTGATTAAAATCCAACCAAAATAGAAATTTAAAGTTGTAGTTATAGAAACACTTTCTTCCAGCACTAAAAAGCAAAAGTAAAAATGGCACCAGTATCATCTTGGCAAGGACCTCCAAAGAGGACATAAAGTAATTGAAAAAGTTTTGTTCAACAAAAATCTAGAACCTCAAAACCAGACAGGGAGAGGGTGTGGTCATAATTCACAGATAGGTCCAAGCAAAACTCACCTTTTAAGATGATTTAGCACCAAACTATTTGTAGTTTGACTTCAATGAATGAAAAGAAGAACTGAACAATAGCGGAAGACCAAGCATCTGAAGGCAGGACAAGAAGCCATGGATGGAGACGAATCAAGGAGAGAAGCAACCTAGAACTAAGGAGAAATTTCCTGACAGAACCATTAACCAGTGGAACGACTTGCCACCAGAAATTATGGGTGCTCCAACATTGGAAGTTTTAAATAAAAGATTGCACAACCATTTGTCTGAAATTGTATGGCTTTCCTGGCTGAGCAAAGGGTTGGACTAGAAGAACTCCAAGGTCCCTTCCAACTCTGGTGGTATTCTGTTATGGAGATGAATGCGTTTCGGGTGCCTCAAGATGTCTATGAAACAAGTAACGTTGAAATGTTTGGGGCACTTAATTTGATAGGGAATCCTACTTTGCTCTTCGTTCTTGCTCCTCGTGGCCGACATGCCAGGGATGCCAATCTCCCAGGCATGAATATCCAGGCATGCCCATTTCTCTTAACAGACTGTCCAGCCGCCTGGACAACTGGAACGAATCTGCCCCTGTTTTCCATGTAGGGACTTTATGAAAAATTGCCGCCTGCTCCAATGCGATGTTTCCACCCTCCCCCCCCACCCTTCCCCAATTCGATTACACGGATACTCGGTTTAATAATCATGGCCACGCAGGTCTCCAAGACTGCTTGCCAAAACCCGGGTCATCCAAAGTCATTTGGTGAAGGAGTCCATGATGATCAATGCTTGCAGTGATAAATTCCTGGTGATCACGGCAGCCCGCAGCAGCCTCTTCTCGTAATGGCATTCTGCTCTTGTTGGCAAGCGGCCTTCTTCTGCTGCTGCCCGCCCCCCACCGCCCCCCCTCCCCCTCCCATCACAAGTCACAGAAAGCAACGACACCATCAGCAGCCACAGCAAATCCAAGGGAGGATTCTGAGAAACAGAAGGCGAAGGTGGTGGGATTGAATACCCTAGTGCAGGGGTAGGGAACCTTGGCTCTTTTATCACTTATGGACTTCAACTCCCAGAATTCCTGAGTGAGCCATAAAAGGTTCCCCATCCCTGTCCTACTGCTTTTCAGTTGTGGGGGAAATCAATTTTTGACTGGAATGGGACTGTTTAATATACAAATGTAGGACATATTCTTTATATATTCTTTATATGTCCTACATTTGTATATTAAACAGTCCCATTCCAGTCAAAAATTGATTTCCCCCACAACTGAAAAACCAGTAGGCCAGGGATGGGGAACCTTTTATGGCTCACTCAGGGATTCTGGGAGTTGAAGTCCATAAGTGATAAAAAGAGCCAAGGTTCCCTACCCCTGCCCTAGTGTGTGTATATTTATTTATTTATTTATTTATTTATTTATTTATTTATTTATTTGTTTGTTTATTTCTTTATTTATTTAATCAAACATTTATTAGATAACAGGTATAAGTATAAACATGGTTATAAATACATGAAATTGATACAAATAAGAAAAATAAAAGAAACAATAGGACAGGGACGGTAGGCACATTGGTGCGCTTATGCACGCTCCCTACAGACCTCTTAGGAAAGGGGTGAGGTCAACAGTAGACAGTCTTAAGGGTAAAGTTTTTGGGGTTTGGGGAAGAAACCACAGAGTCAGGTAGAGTATTCCAGACATTGACCACTCTGTTGCTGAAGTCGTATTTCCTGCAATCAAGTTTGGTGCGGTTAACCTTGAGTTTGTATCTATTGTGTGCTCTTGTATTGTTATGGTTGAAGCTGAAGTATTCATTGACAGGTAGGACATTGCAATGTATAATTTTATATACTATACTTAGATTGGACCTAAGGCAATGTAGTTCTAGGTTATCTAGGTCTAGAATTTCAAGTCTGGTAGCATAAGGTATTCTGCAATGGGTAGAGGAATGGAGAACTCTTGTGAAATATTTCTAGACTTTCTCAATTGTATTAATATCAGATAAGTAATGCGGGTTCCAGACTAATGAACTGTATTCAAATATTGGTCTAGCAAATGTTTTATATGCTCTAGTTAGTAGAATAATATTACCGGAGAAAAAGCTACGCAGGATTAGGTTAACAACTCTTAATGCCTTTTTGGCTATGTAGTTATAGTGGGCTCTAGCACTTAGATCATTTGAGATGAGTACTCCAAGGTCCCTGACAAAGTTCGTGTCATCAACAAGGTCTTGATTATTCAGCTTGTATTTTATTTTTTGATTTTTTTTCTTTCCTGTGACCTTTAGTCCCCAGGCTTGGCTTCCCAGAAGTATCCCAAATTCTCCTGCCACTCTGTTTTGTGGCTCCTTCTGTTTGAAATGGAGTCAGGTGCCTTCAGGAAGAAGAGGGCATGTTGCAAAGCAACCTATTGATAGCTTAACTGTCATTCCTTTTTTTAATTTTAAAAATAAACTTTATTAAATATTAAAAAATATATACATAATACAAAACATTTCATAAAATACAAAACCAAAAAGATATACATAACCAATAAATATAAAAACATAAACATTTCTAATTGCTTAGACGGTGTGTTCTTATCAAACAATTTTCCAATACTTACTTCCTATCTCTGGTAAATACTCCTATCATAACCTTTTTATATTTTCCCTTTCAAGTCTGTTTACTCTCAGGTTTCTATCCTTTATCCAATTATACCTGTTTCCCAAACTGTATAATATTTTGAGTCTTCCTTATCTTTTAACTTTTGAGTGAGTTTATCCATTTCCGTGCAGTCGTAGATCTTCCGGATTATCAAGTTATCCGTTGGCATCTGGTCCCTCTTACAACATTGGGCATCCTTGCTGCAGTGGTTATATGTAAAATTAAATATTTTATTTCTTTTGTGATTTCACCTTTTGTTATTCCCAACAAAAAAATTTAACCGTCATTCCTTGTAGTCCAAAGATTATACATGCAACTATTATATTTCCACCCTCCCCCCTTTGGACACATGGTAATTGTCTTCCAATATTTTAGGGGCTTTCACAAAGAAGATGGGGACAACCGGGTTGGTATTCAAATAATTTAACAACTGGTTCTCTGCCCTAAAGACTGGCTGGGGTGGGCGTGGCCATGGTAAGCATGGTCAGGGTGTGTGACAGGCAGCACTTGGTCTTCTGCAGTCCCCTGGGAGCAAAATTGGGCCACGGGGCGGGGGGTGCACCGCACCTCCTCACACCCCGTTTTGGGCCTAGTAGGCCTCCCTGCACTTACCTGGGAGCCAAAATGGGGTGCGTGGAGACTCCTGGAAGGAGCGGAGCAGGGCGGGGCAAGTCAGCAATTTAACAACCGGTTCGGCTGAAGTGGTGTGAACCACTTGAATCCCACCACTGGGGGCAACCTATTCTCCAAAACACCTGAAGGCAGGACAAGAAGCAGTGACCCAAGGGACACACAAGAGTCTTCCCAACACCACAATTCAAAGGCATCAATTCTTTGGCGCTCATCGTTCCTTGTGGTCCGGCTCTCACAATCGTACATTACTACTGATGGACCTTTGTTGGCAAGACGAGGTCTCTGCTTTTTAATAGGCTCTCTAGTTTTGCCATAGCTTTCCTCTCAAGGAGCGAATTACTTTTAATTTCATCGCTTGTCTCTTCCTTTATCCAACATTCATGGAATAATTGTTTGAGCCAACAATATGAGAAGTCACACTGAAATTCTAAGAACACAGAGAGAAAGGACGAACCTTTATAGGAAGAGTCAGGGTTGGGCTGCTGGGGATTTGCAGCAGAGATGGGATCCGACAGGATTAACTACCAGTTCAATCATTTACGAGGTTCGGTGATTTACGATGTGCTTCCCTGCATGCTGCCGGCCAAAAACAGGCCTTTTGGAATTTTGGGGAGACTAGAAATGGGCCTGTTTCCAGCTTCCAGAGAGCCTCTGGCGCCCAGGGAGGCTGTTTTCACCCTCCCAGTGGCTCAGGGAAAGCTTCTGGAGGCTGGCGAGGACAAAACACACACACACACTGCCATGGTGCAGGAGGCCAACTAGGCCACGCCCACCATGGCCACACCCACCCAGCAACCGGGCAGAGAACCCTTTGCTAAAATGTTTGAAGTCCACCTGTGGAAAGAGGCCTCCATGTCAACCCGGAAGCTGACCTGACTGGAGCCATATTGGAGCTTCAGTGTTGCCATACTGGAGCTGAGGGAAAGGGAGGGGGGGATTATTTATTTATTTATTTATTCAATTTATATACCGCCCTTCTCCCGAGGGACTCAGGGCGGTGTACAGCAGAGATGTACACTCTGAGATAGAGGCAGTTGTGTAGCCAAAATAAAATACTTTCTCGTGAGAATCAAGGTCATTCTCACACCTGGATCGTGGCAGGAGGAGTGAGGTCACCAGACAATCAGACAGCATCTTGATTGGACCATGGGATTGATTTTTTGGGGTTGTGGGAAAACTTTCTCTTTTAAGTAGGTGAAAACCATGGGAAACTTCAGAGTCGGTTTTCACCAGATCTGTGCCAATATGATATTTCCAATAAAGCTATTCTTTGAGGAATTCACCTGCCTCAGAGTTTTGCTTACTAGGGGAGTATTACTTGGAATCCTGACACTACATTTTTAATTATTTTAGGCTGAACTTTGGAAAACAGAAAATTCTCTCATAAACCCTCCTTCCCAATATCTAGCCTCGCAAATACTTCTTATTTTTATAGGTTATTTTTAAAAATCCTCATCAAAGTGTGTTGGGCCCAAAAATTGCCATGTCAAAGGCAGCAGTAGAATAAAATGAAATTATTATTTTTTTCTAAAAAAGAATCTGGATTTCCAGATGGCTTTCATATATTTATTATTGAGCTAATGGAAGACGTAAACCCTCAATTAGAATAACGATCATCAATGCAGACAAGTCAGGACAGAGTGATTAAAATGCAACCAAAATAGAAACTTAAAATTGTAGTTATAGAAACACTTTCTCCCAGCACTAAAAAGTAATAGTAAAAATGGCACCAGAGTATCATCTTGGCAAGGACCTCCAAAGAGGGCGTAAAGTAATTGAAAAAGCTTTGTTCAACAAAAATCTAGGTAGTAAGACACTTCAAAACCAGATAGGGGAAGGGTGTGGTCATAATTCACTGATGGGACCAAGCAAAACTCACCTTTTAAGATGATTTAGCACCAAACTATTCGTAGTTCGAAGTCAATGAATGAAAAGAAGAACTGAACAATAGTGGAAGACCAAGCATCTGAAGGCAGGACAAGAAGCCATGGATGGAGACGAATCAAGGAGAGAAGCAACCTAGAACAAAGAAGAAATTGACAGAACCATTAACCAGTGGAATGATTTGCCACCAGAAGTTGTGGGTGCTCCAACATTGGAAGTGTTTAAGAAGAGATTGGACAGCTGTTTGTCTGGAATGATATAGAGTAGGGGTGTCAAACTCAATTTCATTGAGGTTGCCTTCAAAGGGCCAGTTGCAAGTAAGACTATGAGTTGGGCGTGGCCAGGTGGGCATGGCCAGCTCTTGAGTTCCCATGGCACCGGGACCCCACTGCTCAGCCCTACTTCCCCTAGGGGATGCCCGGACACACTTCCCTCCTCCTTGGGCCTGCTACTGGTGCTGTCGGTGCCACTAGGGGGAAGGTGAGGCTGGGCAGGATGAGGCGGAGTGGGGCCAATTAGCTGCAGCTGCTGCCAGATGCCACCAGCCCCTGTATGCTCTCCGTCTCCTGTGCCCGTACCATAAGGGAGCATCTGGCTGGGCTGGGGCAGGGTGGCAAGAGGCGGCCTCTTGCTGTTTCAGGGCAGCCCTGCGAGCCAGATCCTACCACATTACGGGCCAGATCTGGAATGCGGGCCTTGAGTTTGATACCCCTGGTATAGAGTTTCCTACCTGAGCAGGGGGCTGGACTAGAAGACCTCCAAGGTCCCTTCCAACTCTATCATTCTGTTCTTCTTCCTTTGATGATTCCCTAAGTTGTTGGATTCTCAGAAGATCAGCGAATTGTATTTCTTCCAGAGCTTTCAGGAGATGCCTAGGAAAAAAAAGAACATACTCTCTGTTTGTTAGCTGAGTGTGGAAAGTGCTAAAACTGATAGGATATGGATGCTTTCAGACTTGCAGAATCCATACATCCAGTCGGTCCCTGGGGCTAAAGAGTTAGTCTTCCAAGCTTTCAGGCTTGTGCTGGAATCCATTTTCAGAGACCTTCTTTCTCTCCAAAATATGTGTGGTATACTATGTAGAGCAGGGGTCACCAACTTTTTGGATCTCAGGGACCACCATACTCATAATTTTAGTTCCCAGGGACCACTAACCAGTTCTGTGGGCGTGGCCTAATTTGTGGATGTGGCTTGGTGGTCATGTGACTGGCTGGGCATGGCTTGTATGTAAATATTATAAATATTTATATAAACATTGAATTTTAATAAAAAAAGCAACTTTTACCCAAAATCAGGCAAAGCAGGCAGATTGAATTGCTCACAGAATCACAGATTCATTCAGAGATCTATCTATCTGCCATTGGCTAGCTCAGTCTGTCACATAAAATTTGCTTGCAAGCAAAGTCATAATATTTGCTAGCAAGCAAATTCACAAAATTAACTCGCAACACACCATGCATGTAAATATTGAATTTTTTATTTTAAAAAAGAGCAACTTTTACCCAAAAATCAGGCAAAGCAGGCAGATTGAGTTGCTCACAGAATCATTCAATGATTTATCTATCTGCTATCGGCTAGCTCAGTCTCTCAAATTTGCTTGCCATGAGTCTGCACTGAATTTGCTTGCAAGCAAACCTTCACTCCTAAGGGAGGTTTGGCCGTGCTGAGCTGAAGATCTAAAGACTAGCTAGAAAGCAAGAAATCCAACCATTTCCTGCTTCCTAGCTAATCTAAATCTCTCGACACAGCAGAACAGATGATGGTCAGAAAAAGAAAAAATAGCAATTTAGCAGGCAAGTTTGCCGGGTAAGTAGTGTATGGGTGAGGAGGATTCCCGCGGGCCATGTGGGCTGAGCAGCCTTGTGTTTCTGCACAGCCTGGATTAATTGCTTTGTGGGGGTGCTCTGGGGGTGAGATTTCTCTGCGGCCCACCAAAATTTTCTCACAGCCCACCGGTTGGCAACCGCTGATGTAGAGCAACCCAGTGTACATATTCTGGAGAAAGAAAAATTTGGAAGAATAAACCCCAGTTCTCGGTGTGGGAAACCACCCCACCCTCTGCTAGAAGAATGAAATATTTTGAGAAATAATAATTAAAAAGGCAGGATGAAATATTTCCCCTAAAAGAGAAATACAAAATCTTAAGGGAGACAGAAACTCAAAGCCCCAGCTCCCTGCCCCAAGTAGATACTGAGTTGGGACAGCTTTTAGAAATGTAGATTTGGTAATCCATTACTCCCTGAAGCAAAGTCTGAACAAAGGCAGAGTGATAGGATTAGCCCTCACTCAAAATCCAAACCAGGGAAAAGCCATTAAGCCATAATAGGAATTGCCCAACACCCTTTCAAAACACAAGCTCCTTCATTGCATCATCTCAGAGCAGACCAAACTTCAACCAAACTTAGCTCAGACAAACACCTAGGATTTGTACTTTGCCAATAGAGCCAGCTATGACCCCTATATAACCCCTGCAACAGGCAATAGAATACATGTTCTTGCACAGGAATAGGAAGCTCAAGTGCAAAGCTCAGAAAAGGTATAACCCCCTCCACTCTCAATTTCATGTGGTCAGCTGCCCAGAACCATGTGCTTAGTGGTACTGTTCATCATCAATCCATCTTTCCAACCGACCTTCAGTCTCCATTTTGTCTCCAGTGCTTATCTCCTAGCTTGGAACTGAACTAGATGGATATTTCTTCCGACACCAGTGACCAACTCAGATTGGATCCTGCAACATTATCCACATATTTGCCTTCATTGGCTTTTAGAAATGTCACATGTGAAAGGAGCTTCCTTTATTCAATCAGCATTTGGGCCTCTCTATAATAGTCCTTAATAGAAAGAAGAATGAGCTGTTCTCCAAAATTCTCAAATTTAATCCAAAGGTCATATAGGTAAATGTAGGAAGCAGGTGACCATGATGAAAAGGAAGGAATTTTCCTACGAGGCACAGGACCATCAACCTGCATGGTATCTGTTATTATTATTGTCAGGAATGTTTTCCTCCCTCGGCTGTCTCCATGAAATATGCTATGTGTGCTCAACCAAATGCTAATAAACAGGTGTTCCCATCTCAAGACTGAACAATTGGCACTCATGGAGTGGTGCGACTGCCAAAGCAGCCGCCAAGCTGAGGATTAAATGGCAATGGAAGCAACAGCTCCCGGGGGAGATACACATTGCCAACGTGTTCGGCCTTCCTCTCTCCTGCTCCTTACCCTACAGAACAACAAATGTCCTTCCTCTCAGGAGCCTGACACTCTGTATTGCAGAAGGCAAAAACTTCTCGTGGGTGAATCTGCCTCTTTATTAATGCGCCGTGTTCCTATTTCGGTTATCTTAACATTTCACAGCCAAAAACAACTTACAGATTGTCAGCCACTAATACATCATGCAACAGCAATAGGTAGGAGGAAGAGGGGCTCAGCAGATGCTGGAGCAATTCAAATGATGGTCTCTGTACAGTTTGACAATCAGCTGGCATAGTGGAGACATGGAAGCTCAAGATACAGAGCTGGAATCTATTGTGCATATCTCCCCATGTTACTCTCTGTTGTGGTTCACCGGCAGACGGTGCAGCCGACAGAGGAATTGGACAGTGAGGAAGAAAGGGGAAACAGTCAGGGAGTCTGGAGAGGACTCGGATGAGAGTCCTGCATCCAATGCAGAGATGGGGCCAGGACCATCTGGGAGTGGGGTGCTGCCTTTGGAGCCTTCGGAGTCTGGCAGCAGTAAGGAAGAGGAACCAGGGGAGCCTGTTCCCAGTGCGCGTATGCACAGAGCTGCTAGAAGGCAAGAGCAGCTGAAGCAGAAGGGGCAACTCGGGAGCAAGGCTGAGAGGTGATTGCCCCTCCCATAAGGGATAAAAGTCAGACCTCAATGACGAAAGCTTTGCAGGAAGCAAAGCAGTTCAATAGATTCCGAGTTCTCCTTGAAGCTCTGGTTGGTTTTTTCTGGTATTTTGGTTGGTTTCTGTTATAATTGGAGATTTTTGTTTTTGGCAGCATTCCATAGCACTGAAAAGCGTGTGCTTATCTTGGGGAACTGTTTATAATTAATTCTGGCTGAGAATGAAAGTAATTCCCAGCGTTGCAATAAAATAGATTTTGCTTTTAAAACAAGTTTGTGTTTAAGTATATTTGACGAAGCCTGGGTCAGAATACTCTTGAGATGAAAAATAAACCCGCATCCATCCGTTTCTACCATCTTCTGAGAAGTATTCAGAACCAATGCAGTTGAGGATCTTAGAAGCAATAAATAAATCTTTGGGAGAATAAACCAGAAGTAGAAGAATCAAATACGGGTAGTCCTTGATTTATCACCCTAATTGAGCCTGGAATGATGGATATAAGCATCATTCAATGGTTGTAAGCATCAGGCAATGATAGAAATCAGCTCATTAAGAAGGTCACCATGTGACTCTGCTCGATTTTACAACTTTTTGTGCAGCTGTCACTAAGTGACCAGTCATAAGTCAAGGACTGCCTGTGGCACAGTGGTGGGATTAAAAAAAAATTACTACCAGTTCTGTGGCCGTGGCTTGGTGGGCATGGCAGGGGAAGGTTACTGCAAAATCCCCATTCCCTCCCCACTAACCTGCTTTCCAGCTCCATTCTCCTGTGCAGGGAAACCAAAGAAGACCCAACCGATCAGCTGGGACTCGGGAGGCAGAGAATAGATGGGGGTGGGGCCAGTCAGAGGTGGGATTTGCCAGTTCTCAGAACTACTCAAAATTTCCAATACCAGAACTGGTCAGAACCTGCTGAATACCACCTCTGACCGGAAGGTTGTCAGTTTGAGACCCCAAATACCACGTGAAAGAGTGAGCTCCTGTTCTTACCTCAGCTTCTGCTCACCTAGCAGTTGAAAACAGGCAAATGCAAGTAGATAAATAGGTACCCCTTTAGTGGTAAGGTAACAGTGTTACATGTTCCTCGGGCTGGCCACATGACCACAGAAGTGTCTTCAGACAATGCTGGCTCCCTCAGCTAGGAAATGGAGATTAGCAATGCCCCCTAGAATGAGACATAACTGAACAGGGGAAACGGTTAATTTTTATCTTTTCATCAACCAAAACAGACTTTGGTTAAAAAATGTATTAATATTTGTGCTGACTTCTTGCTCGAGCTGGTTCGCTGAGGGGAACACTCCAGCTTCGTTCTATAGGAGGCTGGTCAAATTTTGTTCAATTATGATTGTTGGGAAAACTTTGGATTTAACTTCAATAGATGTATTTCTAGTCAGATGATCTAATATTCTACAAAATTCCTAGTTCTCCAGAACTGGTCAGAGCCTGCTGAATACCACCTCTGCTGTGGCAAGGTTCACACAGTAACAAATAGAAGTGAGAAGTAATCAAAGAGTTAAGGTTATAAGACAAGTTCTTCTGAGATAAACCATCTTGTCCACAACTCTATATCGGTAAACCTCAATTGAGCCCAGGATGTATGATTGTTAAGCAGTTGTTAAGCTACTTTTGCTCCATTTTAAAAACTTTCTTGCCGCCATTGTTAAGTGAATCACTGCCGTTGTTAAGTTAGTGACACGGTTGTTAAGTGAATCTGGCTTCCCCATGGACTTCGCTTATCAGAGGATCCCAAAAGGGGATCACATGACCCTGGGACACTGCAACCGTCATAAATACGAGTCAGTTGACAAGTATCCAAATTTTGATCACATGATCATGAGGATTGCTACAACAGTTGTAAGTGTGAAAAACGTCAGACAGCTGGCCATTTGCATTCTTTGTATTAATCCTTCCATACAAGACAGAACTGGAGAAGCTTCTTGGATGAGAAGCGAAACCTCTTCAAAGCAAAACCAGAAAGTTCAGTTAGTTGCCTCTTGAAAAAAAAGAAGCACCTTTGGGACATCACATTTTGGAAGTTACTCCTTGTTTGCTCTTTTCAGGACCGGGGGGTGGGGTGTCTCTTCCTTCTGCTCTTCACCTCTCGTTCTTCACAGCTCACTACTAATCATTGGTCCAGAATGCAGGTTGTATTTGCCAGCTCCATTCTGATGATGTAGTTATTATTTCCAATTGGCACTTGGGAGCCATGAGACGAGTGTGCATTACTCATAGCCAAGAGTACAGATGTTTCTAATTGCTTTCCATTACCAAGAATAACAGCTGTTTACATCTATCAGCAAATAATTCACAAGAGCTCGAGACTATTAAGATAACACACCCCACCTGGTCACCATCACAAGTTATCAAGGCCAAGCCAGAGTGCCTCCCACCCCTCCGTTTCTGTTCATCAAATGACAGCTCGTGTCACCTTCAGATACCCTTATGCTACTCTGCTTCTTGATGGTTCCTGGTGCCTCTAAAAGGACATATGGATCGTTCGGAGGCTGGCGGTCAAAAGTTTGTGATTTGGCGAAGCCAAGGACAGTCCATGCAGATCACAACAAGGTCTCGCAGTTAACGTGAGTGGGGAGAATGTCTTTCCATCCTTTGGGACAGTAGAAAGATTCCTGCCGAAAAACCAGCTTGTAAGTTAACAGAATAACAGAGTTGGAAGGCAGCTTGGAGGTCTTCTAATCCAGAGAGTGTCAAACTGAATTTCTTTGACGGCCAGATCCGGAGGTGGTATTCAGCAGGTTCCAACCAGTTCTGGAGAACTGGTAGCGGACATTTTGAGTAGTTTGGAGAACAGGCAAATACCACCTCTGACTGGCCCTGCCCCCATCTATTCTCTGCCTCCTATTGAGTCCCAGCTGATCGGCTGGGTCTTCTTTGGTTGTCCTGCACAGGAGAACAGAGCTGGAAAGCAGGTTAGTGGGGTGGGGAAGGAAGGGAGATTCTGCAGTAACCTTCCCCTGCCATACCCACCACGCCACGCCCACAGAACCAGCAGTAAAAAAAAAATTGAATTCCACCGATCAGTATTGTAGTTCTCCTCCAGGGCCAGGGAGGGGAGATGGACAGACGCCTACTTTAACACTCTGCTGACCAAAAATGGGCTATGGGGGGGGAGGCTCGTATGACTCTCCCACATCCCATTTTCGGCCTCCGTGGCCTCCTGCAACACTCTGCAAGCCAAAAACAGGCCACGGGTGTGTGTGTTGTCTTGGCTGGCAGAAGCACCGTGGGCTGGTCCTTTGATATTTCTAGGCCAGCCGCCACGGGCTGGATCTAAATACCCTGTGGGCTGGATCTAGTCTGCGGCCCTTGAGTTTGACATCCCTGTTCTAGTCCAACCTCTGGTCAAGCAGAAAACCCTATACTCTTTTCAGAGAAATGGTTGTCCACTCTCTTCTTAAAAACTTCCAGTGTTGGAGCACTCACCACTTCTGGAGGCAAGCCGTTCCACGGATTCATTGTTCTCACAGTCAAGAAATTTCTCCCTATTTCTAGAATGGTTTTCTCCTTGATCAGTTTCCATCAGAAGAACCTTCCATTCAGCAGGTTCTGACCAGTTCTGGAGAACCGGTAGTGGAAATTTTGAGTAGTTCGGAGAACCGGCAAATCCCACCTCTGACTGGCCCCGCCCCCATCTATTCTCTGCCTCCCATTGGTCAGCTGGGTCTTCTTTGGTTGCCCTGCACAGGAGAACGGAGCTGGAAAGCAGGTTAATGAGGTGGGGAGGGAATGGAGATTTTACAATATCCTTTCCCCTGCCACGCCCACCAAGCCACATCCACAGAACCGGTAGTAAAAAATTTTTGAATCCCATCACTGGTTTCCATGCATGGTTTGCTACCCTGCCTTTATGTGTTTTGGAGAATAGGTTAACTCCACTCTTCTTTGTGGCAGCCGCTCAAATTTTGATTGTTATCATGTCACCCCAAGTCTTTCTTTTTATTAAACTAGACATGGCCAATTCCTGCAATCGTTCCTCATACGCACTACTCAGGTGACCTTGAAGGCACAGACAAACTTCCAAGTGGCCTCAACGACTCTGTAAAAAGAATGCAAATGACCAGCTGTCTGCAAGGAGGATCAATCCTTCCATTCCCCACTAATCCAGTCAGAGCTGAAGAAGCTTCTTGGAGGAGAAGTGAAACGCCTTCAAAGAAAAACCAGAAAGTCCAGTTGCCTCTTGAAAAAAGCACCTTTGAGACAACCTGGATCTCCATAGACATTCCTCATATGTTTTAGCCTTCAGTCCCCTAATCATCTTTGTTGCTCTTCTCTGAACTCTTTCTAGAGTCTCAACATCTTGTTTATAGTGTGTTGACCAAAACCGGATGTAAAATTCCAAGGGTGGTTCACCTTTAGCGACCTCCTGATAAGCAAAGTCAATGAGGACGCCCAAGTCACTTAGCAACTGTATTACTAACTTAACAACTGCAGTGATTCACTTAACCACTGTGTCAAGAAAGGTCATAAAGTGGGGCAAAAGTAACTTAACAACAGTTCCTCTAAGCAACAGAAATTTTGGGCTGAGTTGTGGTTGAGAAGTACCTATACTTGAGCCTTAAGTCACAGGTGTGTAATGTTGATTCTGCTTTTATGGAATATTAGCTCTATACCCGTGCTTCGCTACGAAACTATGTGATCGGGCTTAGTTTCTTGGGAGAAAAATAAGGGGAAAAAATTGTGCCTCTGCCTACCAGCATCCATCGGTATTCACCTGACTAGCATCTTGTCAGTGTGTGGGAGAGTTGAGGGCTGTCTTGAAACTGAAGCAGTATTTGCTTTTGAGCAAGAAGGAGACAGCAAGGAGCCTGGGTGTGGCTTAGCTCAACTGTTCTGTACTAAAACTGCTTTCTGCTGTGAAAGTAAAACTGAAACTGAAACTCCTCTCCTCTGCTTGTGTTTTACATTTGGAACAGATTTCTTTTCAGGTGGGGAGGAGGAATAGAATTCCTTAGCATCAGAACATGTTAATAATAATATAGGAAATACTAATGCTCTGATGGTCATTTTGAAAAATCCTTTCTTAGTGAGCACCTAGAAGCCAAGAGGAAGATACGTGCCAAATTTCAAATTTGTAAGCTTTATGGTTCTGGAGATTTTGTGATGATGCGTGAGTGGTATTTTGCTTTTACATATATAGATGAAGATAACGTATGTCATGATTATAGAAATACTTGCTTATAATTTGGGCAAATTCATACATTCATCAGATTTTGCTTTTCAGAGTTTTCCAGTTCTGGGTTCCATTATATGATTCATCTTAATGGGAATATTTTTTTTTTCCATTTGACACTACAATGCCTGGAAATTCAATGTCAGATCCACAAAAATTAAAGCCGTTAAGATTTCATTTTGAGCTGAAATATACATATTTTTTTTTTAAAAAAACCTTAAATACTGTTTTATCATAATGCAGTAATTTTAAACACAGTAAAATAGCATTAATAACTGTCACATTAACTTCTCTTTCATTAAAAGAAGAAATTTAACTCTAAATTATGAAATGATTAAATTTATGAGGTCCAAGTTAGTAAAGATTTTTTTTTGTATATGAGCATTAAATCATACAGCATGATCCATGTTGGGTGAAGGCTGCAAATTAGGAACTACGGTAAATTTTATTAGACATTAATAAACATAAACATATCTCTGGTTGAACCAGTCGGCACTGTTTATTCCTGAACAGATATTTGTTTTCAACTTTTTTGGGAAAAATGTAATTTAGCATTTAACAACTAGAGGATCGGCTGGGATTTAAAAAAAATAATATCGATTTTTTTTCAAAGGCAAGCGTCAGTGAATGATCTGATCAGAAGAAGGCAAAAGAAATATGATTTTGATTTCCAGTACAATCAGTAATGTTTGTGATCACATTTGTCATTTTTGTTTATAGATTTAAAGCAGGAGTTGTGTTAGAAGAATTATCCTTCTGGGTTCAGTTCCAAGTGGGGAAAAAGATGTTGGAAACATGAAGGCTGTTTTACAAAGATGGTTTAATGGTGGACAGGACCACATGGCTTGGAGCTCCAAAGTGAAAAGGATGATCACATGCTTCAAGATGTTGGGTGAAGGAAAAGAAGGGGCAAGATCCAGAGCTCTGTTATCAGGTGCAGAGGCCTTCAGGAAAGCCTTGCTGGCTTCAGAAGAAGTTCCTGAAGGCTTCTGACAGTGAAAAGGACATGCACAAGTTAGTGGATGACATCCCCCCAAAATAAGACCTGGTGCCTTTTTTGGTGGCAAAAAAATATCAGTGTCTTATTTTCAGGAAAACATGGTAAAATGCATTTTAAAAATCCCACCTCCCCTCCAGTGACAGCAATAGCACAATTAGATCAGCCATATGTTCGGGTGTCTCTCCATTCATGGTCCCCCAGGCTTGCTGATAAAATCATGTTTTTAAGGCCTTTCAGAATAGCCTAAGGCTGGGGGCCAACCATATCTCCAGGGGAATGATGTTCCACACAGAAAGGGGCCATCACCGAGAAGGCCATTTTTCATGATCCTACCAGATGACAATCTCTAACTCATGGGACTCCTAACATGCTCTGCCTTCTCATTTTGGTGGATGAGGTAGATGTAGTAGGGGAGAGGCAGTCTTTCAAGTAACCTGCAATAATACTTTACTAATTCCCTGCCGCTTACAGACACAGTATCATTGATACGCCTAAAATTCCTAGGGTCTTGCTAAAAGACCATCGCAGCAGTGGTGGGATTCAAATTTTTTTACTACTGGTTCTGTGGGCATGGCTTATTGGGTGTGGCATAGCTTGGTGGACATGGCAGGGGTAGGATACTATAAAATCTCCATTCCCTCCCCACCCTGGCTACAACTGTCCAAAGGTAAGTAGTAAGGCAGCTCCACCTCCCATCCCCATCCTAACTTAATTTTTACCTGTGCACTCTGGAATGGGCGGGATCTTAGTTAGGGCTTATTTTGGGGAATTGGGCTTACATGTAAAAATCAAGCTAGGACTTATTTTCAGGGTAGGTCGTATTTTTTGGGAAACAGGCTATTATATGGTGGATTTAAAAAAAATTATAAGGCACCTGGAATCTAGGCAATTATATAAATTTCTTTAATAAATAAATAATATTTTTTTTTAAAAATAATGTGATCCTGTACTGGAATTGCAGGGAGACCCATGCTAGGTGTTTGGGTTCTTCAGAATGCCTTTGAACATACGTGCTTCTCTCCGTGATGTTTTATATGTCCCACCAGTCCCTTCTCCCCAAAATCCATGGCCGATCCCAACTTTTAATGCATCTGTTTAAGGTGAACAACCAACCCAAGGCAGTGTTTTAGGACCAACTCTTTTCATACTCTACATAAATGACCTCTGTGATCATATCAAGAGCAACTGCGTTCTCTTCGCTGATGATGTAAAGCTATTCAACACCACAGACAATACTGCTACCCTTCAAAAAGACTATGCATCAGAATGGCTAAACAAATGGCAACTTCAAATCTCAATAAATAACTGTCCCATATATTGGCAAAAAAAAAATCAGAAAATAAAATACAGGCTGAATAGTCAAGACCTTGTTGATGATCCAAACTCTGTAAAGGATCTTGGAGTACTCATCTCAAATGACCTAAGTGCTAGAGCCCACTGTAACTACATAGCCAAAAAGGCGTTAAGAGTTGTTAACCTAATCTTACATAGCTTTTTCTCTTGTAAACTAGAGCATACAAAACATTTGCTAGATCAATACTCGAATACAGCTCATCAGTCTGGAACCCACATTATGTATCTGATATTAACACAGTTGAGAAAGTCCAAAAATATTTCACAAGAGTTCTTCACTCTTCTACTCGTTGCAGAATACCTTATGCCACCAGACTCAAAATTCTAGACCTTGAAAACCTAGAACTACGCCACCTTCAGTCCAATCTAAGTATAGTATATAAAATCATACATTGCAATGTCCTACCTGTCAATGAATACTTCAGCTTCAACCATAACAACATAAGAGCAAACAATAGATACAAACTCAAGGTTACTCGCACCAAACTTGATTGCAGGAAATACGACTTCAGTAACAGAGTGGTCAATGTCTGGAATACTCTACCTGACTCTGTGGTTTCTTCCCCAAACTCCAAAAACTTTAACCTTAGACTGTCTACTATTGACCTCAATCCTTTCCTAAGAGGTCTGTAGGGGGCGTGCATAAGCGCACCAATGTGCCTACCGTCCCTGTCCTATTGTTTCTTTTATATTTTATTTTTCTTATATCCATCCATGTATTCATAACTATGTTTTACTTATACCTATTATCTTGTAAGCAATTGACAAATAAATAAATAAAATAAATAAATGAGAACCTTAGATTGTTTAGTTCCTGTGTTCTCCTAGAGCCCAATGTCATCTCTAAAGAAAAATAGATGTTTTTGTAATCTCAAAAGTATATTTATTTGGTGGATTTGGACGTAGAATCCACATTGATGTTCTGACCAATTTAATTATGGGTGTTATTTGAATACGCAGCCATTGATTTGGATTCTGGGGTGTTCAAAGCAGGAGGCATGGCTTTTAAAGCGTTATCCTGAACAATTGAAAACAGGCCGAATCCTCTTTTCATCAGCACAATCGCAAACGCACACAAAGCACTTTTGCCGGATGACAGATTAAGCCTGTTCCAGTTGTAGATTTTCAACTTTGCAGCTGTCATTTTAAAAAAAATTCTCCACAGACCTGTTCATTCCCAGAATAATGTCTTTCCAGATGGGAATTAGAGAGCATGTTTGAGTAAAATCTGCTTCTGTCTCTCTAATAAAAAAAGAAAGAATGTTACAGCAATCTTCCTGTTCTAATCCATTCATTTCAGGTTTGATTTACCTGCTCAACTTTGATCAGAAATTTCTGTCATTTTACAAGATTATATGTGTCTTCCTTTGATTCTGTTCCTTGGCATGTGTGGAAAGTTTGACTCTGTGTTATTTATATCTTTTAAAAGCCAGTATTAACCTGTGCTTTGTGATTTAAACAACAACAACTATTGTGTGGGGAAAGGGAAGAAATAAAATCTGTTATTTGTTGGAGTTGGGCATTCTAGTATGTTCATGACTTTGAACATCAAAGGAAGAAAGAGAGAACAAAAGGAAGGCTACCTAGTTTCAGACAGCTGGCATAAATAGGTGGAAGGTTTCTTCATTTGATAGAACCAAGGGAGGGGTCAAGGGCATCAATACTTTGGAATCGCTTCGTACTCATAAGAGATCTAAGTCCAGTCCTCCTTGAATTCCATTGACTCTTATTTATTGCCAATTTGCTTTGACCATTAGTAGATCAGATCTGTGTTTAGAGATAGGATGGAATATTCATTTGAATAACGCTGGTTCCTGATTTCTTGCACCTGACACAATATTTCCAACTAGGTGGTTTTCCAAAGTTGACCTCTTTCAGTCAAACCTCACTTTTACTTCAATGCTAACATTTCAGAGATGGAGAAAAGATTCCATATTTTATGTGTCCAGTGATTACTACGTTTTGTTGGAGATCAGTAGTCCTGATTGCTCCTGTCCAATTCCCTCCACAGAGAGAAGGGGAAAAACAACAACAGCAGCATTAGATCTGTGGATCTTTGATGCGCTCTGAGCTTGGTTGTTTTCTTGCAGACATTTCATTACCCAACTAGATAATATCATCAGTGCTAGAAGGGAACGAGGTTTGCTCTCGTTTTATATATACAAGTGGTTTGCTCTGTCAGTGGTGGTGGTGGTGGGAGTAATCTTGATGGTTCCTTGATTAGGCTATTGTTTACTGTTTGATTGTTTGTCTGTTCCTTGCCTTGCAAGGCAAACTACATTATATAAACAGAGGGGAAACTCCACTCCTATCTAGCACTGATGATGTTACCTAGTTTGGTGAGGAAACATCTGCAAGAAAACAACCTTGATGTTCAGAGAGCATCAGGGACTCCCCAGTTCAACCCCGAGTTACAAATATTATCTTCTATTGACATTGGAGATATATACGTAAATACACACACACATACACACACACAGAGAGAAACATATATCTATATGTTCCTGCTATACTCAGTGCTCCAAAATCCAAGATTCCAATAAGCCCCAAGCCTTAAGAGCTGTAGGTAAGCAGGGTAGAAATAACAGAATAACAGAATCGGAAGGGACCTGGGAGGTCTTCTAGTCCAACCCCTTGAGGCTGCCACAAGGGAGGATGGGTAACCATGGGAATGAAATTGAAGTGAGAAGGGAGGTTAGCCACAATGACATTCTTTTGCCAGAGCTCATGGTCGAGTCGCTGGAGTTTGGAGGGGAGTGACTGGACTTGGTGGGACTTCAGAATGGAGGTGGATTGGAGTGTGTGACTTGCGTGTCATCAGAAAAGGGGGTTGGATGTGAGTTTAATATAGCAGGGGAAAACGCGGGAATTCAGATTCAGGTTTTCCCAGATGTGCCAATATGACTTCTCTAATAAATTCTTACTTGGAAGGACTTTGTTTCTGAGTGCTGATTTTAGATGGAGAGTTTGGTTGGAACACTGACATTCTTTTTAAAAGTCTCCAGGGATGGATCACTCACGACTTTTGAAGGCACGATGGGTCCATCTTTGTCCCTTGCCATGATTTCGCTCTTAAAGAGTTTCCTTCACACTGCTTACAGTCAGGGGTGGGATTCAAATTCTTTAACAACCAGTTCTGTGGGCGTGGCTAGGTGGGCGTGGCCATGTGACTGGATGGGCGTGGCTTCTTCTTTTTTTGCAGCACCCCCCTGGGGGTTTTTTCTTTGTCTTCTGGGCCTCAGGGAAGCCTCCTGGGGCCCAGGAAGGCAAACCCCCCAAAAAACACTGCAGGAGGGGGGCACAGCCCCCCCATGCACCCCTTTTTGCTTCCTGGGTCTTAGGAGAGATTCCTGGGAGTAAAAACACCTCCCCAAGAGGCTTCCTTGAGGCCCAGGAGGCAAAAAAGAGGTGAAGCAATAAGATTTATTTTATTTTTATTTTATTTGGTTTGTCAATTGCTTACAAGATAATAGGTATAAGTAAAAACATAGTTATGAATACATGGATACATATAAGAAAAATAAAAGAAACAATAGGACAGGGACGGTAGGCACAGACCTCTTAGGAAAGGGGTGAGGTCAATAGTAGACAGTCTAAGGTTAAAGTTTTTGGGATTTGGGGAAGAAATCACAGAGTCAGGTAGAGTATTGCTAAAGTCGTATTTCCTGCAATCAAGTTTGGTGTGATTAATCTTGAGTTTGTATCTATTGCTTGCTCTTGTGTTGTTATGGTTGAAGCTGAAGTATTCATTGATAGGTAAGTCATTGCAATATATAATTCTATGTACTATACTTAGATCGGACTGAAGGTAGTATAGTTCTAGGTTTTCTAGGTCTAGAATTTCAAGTCTGATAGCGAGGGGGATCCTGGCACAGCTGATCATCAGAACAGCTGATCATGGGGAGGGGAAGAAATACAAAAGACAGTCAATGATGTCGTACATGCATGATAAGGACTGACTGGGCGGGGAAGGGAGGGGTGGGTGGAGAGGGGTTAGGCCAGCCAGGGGCATGATTTGCCGGTTCTCTGAACTGCACAGAATCATAACAACTGGTTCTATAGAACTTGTCCGAACTGGTAGAATCCCACCTCTGCTTACAGTGGATGCAGAGGCGGTATTCAGCAGGTTCTGACCAGTTCTGGAGAACCAGTAGCGAAAATTTTGAGCAGAGAATCGGCAAATTCCCACCTCTGACTGGCCCCGCCAACCCCATCTATTCTCTGCCTCCCATCGAGTCCCAGCAATAAGTTGCGTCTTCTTTGGTTTCCTTGCACAGGAGAATGGAGCTGGAAAGCAGGTTAGTGGGGTGGGGAGGGAATGGGGATTTTGCAGTATCCTTCCCCTGTAGTGGGGTGGAGATTTTATAGTATCCTTCCCCTGCCACACCCACAGAACTGGTAGTAATTTTTTTTTGAATCACACCACTGAGTGGATGGCAAGAAATGGGTGCCTGAAAGATCACACTAATTTGCGGATATAGAAAAGGACCAGAGACTTAAAATCTTTTGGATCCCAGCTTTGTTTCACTTTGCCTGGCCTCTGCTATATCCCACCTATGGAGCTTTCTGATTTGGGAAACCCCAACATCTAAAATAATATATTTGAGAAGCTGGCATAGATGTCAAAGCAAAATTGCGTTCTCGATGCTCTCTGCTAGGTCAAAACCAGCAGAGGGAGAATTCTGACCAGCTATGGGATCTGGGAAACTGCCACCAAAGCAATGTTGGTAGCCAAAATATTTATTTTCAGTTCCAATAAAGGATAATTCATGTAACTCAGGGTCAGGCATCAGAAGAGATGATGAAAACTGCTTAATCACACAACACATGGACAGATTCAGCCACAGTTTCCACTGGAAAACTATTAACATTTTAGACCTAGCCAAGTCCAAAAATGCGACAGAATTCCCGAAAGCTTGGCATTCAGACCAATCAGACATCCATAGACACATAGAGATAAGCTACCTTTACATACCCATAAAAATGTAGGAAGGAAACCAAAATCTTGGTTTTTCTTTCCCATCCTTTCCAGCAGCCAAATCTCAGATAAACAGGGATGAACACCAGACAAACAAGGCAAAAAAATGATCCTCTTTAGTAGCAGTTCTTGAACATTTTGGTCTCAAGGCCCCTTAACATTTTTAAAAACGATTTAAGATGCCAATGAGCTTCAGTTTATATGAGTTACAGCAATATTTATTGTATTACTTATGAAAACTGATAAAATTTTAAAATATTTATGTGATTTTGCAGATGTCTTGAAAGGGCCTTGGGGACCCTGAGAGTCTCCAGAGAACACTTTGAGAACTGTTGCCCAGGAGTGGGATTCTACTGGTTTGGACTGGTTCGGGTGAATTCCTTGTTCCAACGATCAGCTGGCTCCAAATTGGTTTGCTCCGACGAGCATGTGGTGTTCGGACCAAGGCTTCCTGAGACCGTAACAACCCTCTTTTTATTTCAACGTCTGGGAATTATGTTCATTCCCAGCCCATAATGAGTCCCAAATTGTCTCTTGAGATAAGCACCCACCTTTATCTCCTTTGAATTGCTGCCAACAACTAAAATGCCAAATTAACTCTAAAAAGCCAAATGGAGTACAACGTCTACACAGAGCTTCAAGGTTTAATCTGAACAGAGAGAACAAAGTTGCTTCCTGCAAAGGTTCCTGTCCCTTTACTCCTCCTTTATGTCTTATGGGAGGGCTAATCACCTCCAAGCCTTACTCCCAAGTCGCCTCTTTTGTCTTAACTGTTCTTGCCTTCTGGCAGCACTGCACACACGCACACTGGGAACAAGCTCCCCTTGTTCTTCTGCCTCGCTGCTGTCAGATTCTGGAGGATCCGGAGTCAACACATAACTCCCAGATGGCCCTGGCTTCATCTTTGCATCAAATGCAGAACTGAGTCCTCCCCAGACTCCCAGACTGGCCGTTGTTCCTCCCCACTGTCCAACTCTGCTGCCGTTTCCGCAGGCTGCCTGTCTGCCCTTGCTCTTTCCTGTGCTTTATGTCTTTTTGTTAAAAGCACAGCTGATTCGCACAGCAGAGTGATTTGCCGCACCTCAGCTGTTTTCTTCACAGAGGCTGCAGTTGAAGGTAAGTATTGGGTTTTTAAAATGTGGTGTGCACGTACGGAGTGTACAATCACCAAATTGGTTGTTATACCGGTGGAATCCCACCCATGCTGCTACCCTAAAGGAACCACCAAGGAGGAAACTGTACTCCCATCAAAACTGTCAGGGAAAACTACAATATATAACTTGGCAGCAAACCCCACACTCGCTGACACTGATGATGTTACCTAGTTGGGTAATGAAATGTCTACAAGCAAATCACCAAGCTCAAAGAAGGTGAAGAATTTCACACTTCTTTTAATTTGTGTGCTGAAACTGGGTATTGGAGAAATCAATACCGATTGGACAATGTTTTTTTTTTGTCAAATAAAGATATGTATGCATTGAGATTCCAACACTGTTTCTATTTTGATATTCTTCTGTTTTGTTTTTCCAAAATAACAAACTGTCTTTAATTTATTTGAATGCCTTCCTTCCTGCTTCTCACAGATATGGGATTTTGGGGTTCAGGACATCTGCCCAGGTAAAGATAAATCTTCTCAGCATTTTAATTTTCTCCTTGAAAATGTTCTTTTGCCAGGTATGGAGAAATTCAGGAAGCACATATTATGACTGCTGTGCCACCAAGGACTTAAAATGATATTCTAGCCTAGTGAGGACTGTTGAAAAGATTTCCTGTCCATTTCTCATTTGCCTGAGTCTTACCGACTGATTTAATGTGTCAACTCCGAAGCACTTTGTCATCTCTGATCGTGGTTTGACTCTGTGTTATTTATACAAATGATGCTTTACTCCCTTGTTTTGCACCCATAAATCCAGTTGGATGTAAGATAAGAGGCCTTTCCTTGAGGAATGATAATAGTAGCAGCGGTCTCTTTCAATCTTCATAACCGTGAGAGGAAAGACATTGAGAAAGGTTCTGCTTTTTATTTTCCAATCTGTGGATTTATGACAAACAGCCTGACATGGGCAAAACAACAACAGCAACAAACACAACAAAACCCCAGAACTGTACCTTTGTAGAGAGCAAAGGCAACAGAAATTCCTGAACTATCGCAACATTGGGAGATTCCATGAAAATCACCTGCAATTTCCATCAAAACTTGGACAGAAGAAGTATAAAACCCATAAGAAAGGATATTGTGTCTAAAAATAAGTTCAGAGAACTGCTGGAAGGAATATTTAGTAGCCACCAATTGCAATGAATTGTATGACTTGGAATTTAAAATGCTATTTTAGGGTCTGAGAGGGTTTTGTTTTATTTTGTTTTTCAAAAAAGAAAAAAAAGGGGGGGAGGACTATTAAGATATGAAACAAGTTTTCTGAAGGAGAAAACTCAAGCTTGATCCAGGCAATGTTTTTTAAAAAAAAGTATAAGAAGGGAATGTTTACTTTCCAGGAGCTACACTCAATAAGTTACCTACGCAGCCAGTTGGAGCTTACAATTTGTAATATTATCCATAAAATATTTTATACAAAATACTCCAAGCCAACCAGGATATCCTCACCCACCTTGAGTGAGTTGGGCAATCAGATTAGTCTTTCTAAGAAATAAATTAATAAATATTTCTTCCCAGGTAGGATCACCATATACTAAATAATTAGGCACACGCTGCCCTTTCATGACACTTAAAATGGCCTCAGGGAGATGAACACAGAATCATAGAGTTGGAAGGGATCTTGGAGGTCTTTTAGTCCAACTCTCTGCTCGAGAAGGACACCTTATATCATTTCAGACCAGAATTGGCATTCAGCAGGTTCTGACCAGTTTTGGAGAACTGGTAGTGGAAATTTTGAGTAGTTCGGAGAACCGGCAAACCCCACCTCTGACTGGCCCCGCCCCCATCTATTCTCTGCCTCCCGAGTCCCAGCTGATTGGCTGGGTCTTCTTTGGTTGTCCTGCCCAGGAGAATGGAGCTGGAAAGCAGGTTAGTGGGGTGGGGAGGGAATGGGGATTTTAGAGTAATCTTCCCCGGAAGTGGGGTGGGAATGGAGATTTTACCCTGCCACACCCGCCAAGCCATTCCACGCCCATCAAGCCACGGCCACAGAACCAGTAGTCATATTTTTTTTTTAATCCTACCATTGTTTCAGACAAATGGTTGTCCATTCTCGTTTTGAAAGCCTTCAGTGATGGAGTAACCACAACTTCTGAAGGCAAGTTATTCCATTGGTCGATTGTGCTCACCGTTAGAAAATTTCTCCTCAGTTCTAGGTTGCTTCTCTCCATGGTTAGTTTCCAACCTTTGTTTCTTGTCTTGCCTTTTGGGGGTTTGGATAATAGCTTGACTCCCCCCTTGTCTTTGGAGGAGCCCCTCAAATATTGGAACACTGCTATCTTGTCCCCCCTAGTCCTTCTTTTACTTAGACTAGACATACCCAATTCCTGTAACCGTTCTTAGTAACTTTTAGCTATACTACGTACAAGGCTATGCCTCCTTCTGTCTAAGCATAGAACCATCCCTGCAGTGTCTCAAGAAAAGCTCTGAAATTTATGGTAGGTCACCCTCCAAGGAGATAGAGACACAAAAAACGTGCTAATATTATCTCTTACAGCTCTTGTAGGGCTGTTAAATATATATTTTGAATGGGGGTAATGATAGATCGATGTAAGGCAGAAGGCAGATGGATCGGAAAGAGAGTCTGGCTGGGTAGGCTATTATGTGCTTGGAATGACAATGTTCATCCTTACTCTCTTCTCATTGTTTCCATGTTGCTAGGAGAGAAGAGCCTCCCCCCCTTCTTATCCCTTACACCCTCCATTTCATCCTCTCCCCTGTGCCAATTGATATGAAAATTAAGATTACAAATTAAATCCAGGCTATCCTGGAGGTTTCCAGTTCATCAGCCAACCCCCCTCAAAATAATGATAATCATAATGATGCCGAGTTGGATGAATAATTCCCGGGAGATTACTTCATTCTGATAGCTTAGCCGTGTCCCTGATATAAAAAGGTCTCTATCTACTTTTATTGAAATCAACAAGTAACATTGTAATCCCAATATTGAGGTATAATCTTCATTATCTCCAGATCTGCGTAATGATGCCCTCCCTCCCCTCCCCTACTCGCTTCTCTCTATGGCTTTAGATTTATTTTCCTCGCAATTGTCTGGCGTTTTAGGGTGAGGTGGATGAAACTTGATATTAACCTTTAACAGGCTTTGGGGGTGGGTCTAATAACTTCATAAAGAAAATAGGAGAAAAATGTTAAATCCTTTCCTGCTATAAATTCCCAGGCCTGTGATTTATTTTACAAAGAAAGGAAATAATAGAAGAGTGAATGTTATATTTAGTAATTTATTCTCTTAGTTGTTTGTGTATGATTATCATTGCTGTGTATTATTGGATTTATTTGCTTTACTTTGCTTTTTAAAATTTTTGCCGGTCATTAACTGAATAAATATTACAGGTAGGCCTCAATTTACGACCACAATTGAGCCCAAAATTTCTGTGGTTAAGTGAGGCATTTGTTAAGTGAGTTTTGCCCCATTTTTACAATCTTTCTTACCATAGTTGTTCAGTGAATCATTGCAGTTGTTAAGTTAGTAATGTGTTTGTTAAGTGAATCTGGTTTTCCCCTTGACTTTGCTTGTTAGGAGGTTGCAAAAATTGATACCTCGCAACCATCATAAATATGAATCAGTTGCCAAGCATCTGAATTTTGATAATGTGACCATGGAGATATTGCAAAAGTTATAAGTGTGAAAAACAGTCATAAGTCAGTTTTTTTCAGTGCTGTTGTAACTTCAAACAGTCACTAAATGAACGATTGTAAATCAAGGACTACCTGCATTGAATTGAATTAAAATTAAAAAGAGATCTAACTACGGTATTAAGTATTAAGTGTTGGAATTCATTGTTGGAATGTATTTCTATGCAACAACTACAGCAATATTCAGCCAGTAGATGGCAATATTTACCAGTTTGGATCTATGATATATACTCTATGCTCTTTGGTTCTGTTTCCTGTTTCCTGTTACATTTGTATAGTTGAGCAGTAAAGCTCATGGTGACTGTGCTCTTCGTTTGCTCTGTGTCGTGCTTTATATAAAACAGAATTTCTATCATTAAGTTAGACCACAGAGCTGAGGTATGCATTTCTTGAGTGAGAAAGACAAATTATCACTCAGAGAATAAGACACAAAGCAGAGAAAACCCACTTCATACACCTGGAGTTACTACACCAAGAAATACTTAAGTGGACACTATAGAATAGTCCATGACCTACGAACACAACGGAGACCAGAATTTCTATTGCTAAGAAAGGCGGTTATTAACTGAGTCACATCCAATTTTATGACCCTTTTTGCCACAATTGTTAAGTGAATCGCTGCAGCTGTTAACGAATCATGCAGTTTTTAAGAAAATCTGGCTTCCCCCATTGACTTCGCTTGCAGTTTAAAGCATGTTAAGGACACTATTAAGTTACCGATTACTTTAACCCTCAAATCCAGAGTGCCTGTCATCTGACCTTGATATATTATCCATTCAAGGCCTGAATTAGCCTGTCAGTTTTTTTTAAAAAAAAAACAGAGCCAAGAGTTTAATATTTCAAAATATTTGATTACAGAAAGAAACCAGCGTGCAGATGGACATATTTTAGCTCTGAAAATCTTCCTCTGAAGAACTGAGGAGATCAATTTATTTTAAAAAGCGCCAGAGCAGGAGAAGCTGGCTTGTGTTGGTCAGTTGGCAAACCCACTAGGGGGCACTTTTCTTTTATAAGGCCGGCTTGGGCTAAGATCTATTGTGGATTGAAAAAATAGTGTTCTTTGATACTGGTTTTTTTGTTAGATCCTCAAAAACTAGGCCTCAGCTGAATCCAGTTAATTATGGTCTCTTCCCTTCAGAGCTTTAATAGCTCCAGGTTCTGCCTCAGGGTTTTAACTACTAGACTAGTCATTAAATGCTGGTCAAGATGATTTCTTCAAGATTACAGTCTCATTTTTTATGATTAAAGCACCGCTTCCCTGCGCAAGGAAAGGAAAATAAAAAGTGAAGAATGAGGTTTCCTTCAAATGTTCTAGAATAGAATAGAATACTTCATTGACCAAGTGTGATTGGACACACAAGGAATTTGTCTTGGTGTAAATACTCTCAGTATACATAAAGAAGGAACATTCGTTAAGAATCAAGAATCATAATGTACAACACTTAATGATAGTCATAGGGTACAATCAACATCAAATCATACTAGGAAACAGAGGATACAAGCAACAAAGTTACAGTCACAAGTGGGAGGGGATGGGTGATAGGAACGATGAAAAGATTGATAGTAATAGTAGTGCAGACTTAATAAATAGTTGGACAGTGTTGAGGGAATTATTTGTTTAGCAGAATGATGGTGTTCAGGAGAAAACTGTCCTTGTGTCTAGTTGTTCTGGTGTGCAGTGCTCTATAGCGTCGTTTTGAGGGTAGGAGTTGAAACAGTTTATGTCTAGGATTTGAGGGGTCTGTAAATATTTTCACAGCCCTCTTTTTGACTCATGCAGTATACAGGTCCTCAACAGAAGGGAGGTTGGTAGTAATTGTTTTTTCTGCAGTCTTAATTACTCTCTGAAGTCTGTGTCTGTTTTGTTGGGTTGCAGAACCAAAGCAGACAGTTCTACGGAGAAGCTTTTCTGTGGCATAACAAATAGAAGAATTTTGCAATGCACCTCACTTAAATTTGAATTTGAATCCTTCCAGGCTTTGCTTTAAAGCTTTGTCATCCTCCATCTGTAGCTGTTGCTTCTGCCTCAAAGTTCATACAGGTAGTCTTTGACTTATGACCAAAATTGAGAGCAAAAAGTCTGTTACTAAGCAAGATAGTTGTTGAGTTTTGCACTATTTTACGACTTTTATGCTACAAGTGTAAAATGGTGCAAAGCTCAACTACAGTTGAGTTGTTATTGAGTTGTTGTTGAGTTGTTCACTTATTAAGTGAATCACTGCAGTTGTTAAGTGAATCATTTGGTCATTTAATGAATCTGGCTTCCCGCATTGACTTTGTTTGTCAGAAGCCATATGGGAAGGCCACGATTGGTGATTGCATCTGTCATAAGTACATGCCAGTTGCCAGAGGTGGGATTCTACTGGTTTGGACTGGTTCAGGCGAACTGGATGTTAAAGTTACATCTCGTTTGCTGAACCAGTATTTCAATCGATCGGCTATTTCCGTCCACTCCTCCCCTCCCCTCCCCACCCCTCCCCTCCCCACCCCTCCCCGCCCCTCCCCGCCCCTCCCCTCCCAGGAGGCCCCATGCAATGCAGGTAAGTGCAGGGTCTATGCAGAGATTCTGGGAGAGGGAAAAATGGGTCTTCTGGAAGTCCAGAAACGGGCCTGTTTCTGCCTTCTGGTGGGCCTCCAGAGCCCGGGGGAGACCATTTTTACCCTCCCAGAGGCCCAGGGAAGGCCTCCGGACCCTTTAGAGGGTGAAAAACTGCCTCCCCGGACTCTGGAGGCCCACCAGAAGCCGGAAACAGGAAGTTCTGGTAGGCCATACCCACCATGGTCATTTTTGAATCCCACCCCTGCCAGTTGCCAAGCATCCACTTTTTCATCAATTTTTTTATCCAAATTTTTGAATAACTCTTATTCTGTATTCTGATCTTGTCTTCAGACCATCATTTTGTCTCTCGATAGCTGAACGATCACTTTAGGCTCAGAGATACTGTTGCTGCCATCTATCTTTGACGAGGCCATCATTTGGTTAAGTATTCATAATTCAGAAAAAGTAGACCTGCTTATTTCCTTTATTAACATTTTCTTTTACTGTGAGCTCACCCTGAGAATCCATCAGAGATGGATTTTATTGCCTCAATATCTGTCCTTGATCAAAACCGGAACCTCACCCCGAGAATGAATTTTCATTGCCTGATATTTATTCCATTTCTTTTAATTGTGTGGTTTATAGGTTTATAGTCTGGTTTTATTTTATTTCATTTTGTCTCTGTTTTTACAAAGATCCCGAGGTAGCTAATAAGAAAATAAAATCTATCAAAGCACATGGAAAGCAACATCATAAAACTAGTGATACGCATAGCTTTGTTTTAAAATAAAAACCATCATTAAAAACAATAGAAGACCTTACAAATCAAGAAGCAAAACAACATTTATCTGTGCTTAAATGGAGAATGAGTACCAATAAAAGATAATAATGTGCTAGAAAAATCACATCTAAAGGGTTTGATTATCTTATCCTTGACAAGAAATGGAAGCATAAAGATGTGGAAGTTTTGGAGCTGATAACTGAAGAAAGAAAGAAGTTTGGAACAGTGAGAAGGACCTGTCTAAAGCAGGGATCTCCAAATTTGGCAACTTTAAGAGTTATGGATTTCAACTCCCAGAATTCCCTAGACAACATGGCTGCTGCGTGGGGAATTCTGGGAGTTGAAGTCCACAAGTCTTAAATTTGAAGACCCTTGCTTTAGACCAGTGGTGGCAAACCTTTTTTGGCTCTCGTGCTGATAATTGCGCATGCTCTCACACTCGCGTGCCAGCACCCAGAAGGCAATGCGTGCTAGTGCCCCATCCCCCCTGTGCATGTGTGCACAATCTCCCCGCAGCGTGCTGCACATCTGCACGTGTGTGCGTGATTCCCTTGCCGAATGCTGCTCATCTCTGTGCATGCATGTGTGATCACCCCCCGCATGCCATCCATCTGCGCAATGCGTGCACGATCCCTCCACACGCTGTGTGTCTCTGCACATGTGCACCTGTCTCCTGTGCCCCCCGCCCCCCCCCCCTCCACATGTGCACAGATACCTGACAATCAGCTGTCAGGTGGTGGTGGCGCACGCACATGCCCAGTGGGGTTTTTCCGGGTGAGGTCTCGTATGCTGGGGGAAATGGCTCTGCATGCCACTTCTGGCACACGTGCCATAGGCTCGCCATCATGGCTTTAGACGATACATAATACAAAGTATATTGCAGGTAATCCTCAACATATGACTACAACTGTTTTGGAGCGGCAGTGAAGAGGCACACACGTATAGTGATTCAGTCTTTTTGTTTATTTGCAGGACACCGACTGACTCGGCGGCGCGGCAGCCCTTCTTTTAAAGGGCTCCCGCGCCTAAGCCAGCCAATGACGGGGCGAGGATCTCCCGCCGGAATGTAGACCAATGAACAGTAAGTATTTCAAATATTAACCAATCCAGAACACCCCTCCCTCCTTGGTCCAGTCTGACCAATCAGGAGCCGCGCCTATGTTACGTAATCACGTAGATAGGCGGGGCTCCTGTGAGTCCGACTGGACCTGCGCGGCTCAGTTGCGTCGTTACCATCGGCTGGTGCGGAAGGACCTGTTGCTCCTCTCGCCTCCGGCCCTGGAAACTTCGAGCAGGTCGAGCCGGCTGCGTCACTACCAACGGGCCTAGCTGGGCTAGTTGATGTGGCCATGCCGCTCCCTGCTCGGCCTGGATTATCGACGACCCTGTCAGATGTTTCAGCGGGACGTTCTTCAGGATCAGGTGCGTAGCAGCGCGACCCGACCGGAGCTAGAGTTGAGGGTGTGTGTGTGTGAGTTAGGGCGTCATTGTTTGTTAGTGGGCTTCCCGTATCCAGACTGCTTGGTGGTTGCTCCCCTTCCCCCCCAGGAAAATCGCCAGGTCTGGGACGGGTGCGAGTTCGAAGTTGGTCTATGTGTCGCTTCCAGCTTTTTCCATCAGCAGTGGTAAGCCGGTAAGAACGGGGTCCGGTTAGATGTGTGATGGTGGCTGGCACCCATAAGGGGTGCCCTACCAGGTTTTTAGCGTAAACTAAATCCCCAATTCGGAATGTTCGGACTTTGGTTGACGAATCTAGGGGTTTATCTGTAGAGTAGGTGGGGTGTAGTCTATCGAGAGGGGAACGTAGTTTTCTCCCCATAAGTAATTCAGCAGGAGTTTTGTTAGTAGTGCTACTAGGTGTAGTGTGTTGGAGGAACAATAATTTGTCGATGCGTGCTTGTATAGGGCCCTGGTCTAACTTAAGAAGGGTCTCCTTGGTAAACCGGACCATGCGCTCGGCCCGTCCATTCGCTGCCGGATGTGCCGGCGCGGTTAAGGCATGGCGTATGCCCAAACTTGCTAAGTAGCCCTCAAATTCTGTAGCCGTGAATTGAGGGCCGTTGTCAGATACCAGGACGTCTGGTAAACCGTGGGTGGCAAACCAGTGACTGAGCTGTCGTATGACAGCCTCAGAAGAGGTTGATTTCATGAGGCTCACTTCTAACCAGTTGGAATAAGCGTCTACCAGAATCAAGAAGGTATGCCCCTTAGTCGGACCCGCAAAATCTATGTGGACTCTAGACCAAGGGCCCCTAGGTAGATCCCACTCAGTGGCTGGTGCCTTTGGGGGTGAGGGCCGGGAAGTCTGACAGGGCTGGCAACCCGCGACCCAGTCGGTAACATCCTTGTCTAACCCAGGCCACCATACATAACTTCTGGCTAAACTTTTCATCTTTACCACCCCGGGGTGTCCCTCATGCAATAGTTTCAATATGGAATTTCGCAGTTTTAGTGGAATGACCACTCGATCCCCCCATAGTACACAGCCTTTTAGTACTGAAAGTTCCATTTGTCTCTGTTTAAACGGTCTGTACTGTTCTTGTAAATCAGAGTCAGGCCAACCCTTTATGATCCACCTACTCACGGTATGCAGTAGGTGGTCGTTAGAGGTTTCGTGCGCGATGTCTGCTGCTGTCATCGGGAGGTCGGGCAGGGTCTCAATCAAAAAGGTTGAGGTGCTGTGGTTTGGTTCAGGATCAGAGTCTGGTAACGGGCAACGACTTAAAGCATCGGCGTGCGTGATGGTCGGACCCGGGCGGTAAGACAGGGTGTAATTGTAAGCGGCCAGGAATTCTGACCATCTTGTCATTCTGGGTGATAGAATATGGGGAGTGGGTTTGTCACCCGCCAGAATACCTAGTAGGGGTTTGTGATCGGTGATGATAGAAAATGATCGGCCATACAGGTATTCATGGAAACGTTTAATACCCGAAATTATGGCTAGTGCCTCCTTGTCCAGTTGACTGTAATTCCTTTGGCTTTGGGACAAAGTTTTTGAATAGAAGGCAATCGGAGCCTCTCTGCCGTTAGGTAGAAGGTGGCTCAGGACAGCTCCGATTCCAAAGGGGGAGGCATCACAAGTTAGTAACAATGGCAAAGTCTCGTTATATTGAATTAACACTTGTGCTGAAGTGATCATGTCTTTAATTTTGTTAAATGCTGTTTCTTCCCGATGTCCCCACTTCCACGACGTGTCTTTGTCCAAAAGTCTATGCAAGGGTTCCGCCACCGTGGCTTTCTGGGGCAAAAAGACATGGTAAAAATTTATCAACCCTAGGAAAGCTTGTAGGTCAGCCTTGTTAGTTGGTGTGGGGGCATTTTTGATAGCACAGGTTTTTCCTGCTGTTGGGTGGATGCCATTGCCATCGATTAGGTATCCCAAAAACTCTATTTTGTCTGTGATAAGGGTGCATTTGTCTTTTTTGACTTTTAACCCAGCCTCAGTAAATTTGGTAAGCACTTTTCTTAGGCGGTCTCGCAGTTGCAATTTGTGTTTAGCTGCAATTAGGACGTCATCGAAATACGGAATGACTCCTGGAATTCCTTGAAGGAGGCGTTCCATAAGAGATTGAAAAATGCCTGGTGCCACGCTAACGCCAAATTGGAGGCGATTACACTTAAAGGCACCCCGGTGTGTTACAATAGTTTGGGCTTCAGCTGTTTTTTTGTCAACGGGCAGTTGCTGGTAAGCCTGAGCCAAATTGAGTTTAGCGAAAATCTTTCCGCCTTTGATAGAATGTAGCAAGTGTTGTACGACAGGCACGGGGTATGCGCTCTGTTGTAGTGCATGGTTGAGGGTCGCCTTATAGTCCCCACAAATACGAACCGACCCGTCTGCTTTTATAGGGGTCACTATAGGGGTCTCCCATTTAGCGTGGTCAACTGGCTCGAGGACCCCTTGCTTTACTAGTTTATCCAGTTGTTCTTCTATTTTTGGCTTTAAGGCAAAAGGTACCCGTCTAGCCTTTAGTCTAATTGGGGCTACCTTGGGGTCTATGTTAAAAGAAATCGGGTTACCCCGGTACTTGCCTAATTCTTCGCTGAACAGGTCCTGGAATTCTTGAATGAGATCTGCCTCCCAGTCAGCGTCTGTGATATGGTTGATACCGGTCATCCCTATTCCCAGCGGTTCGAACCATTCCAGTCCTAAAAGGCTGGGTCTGTTCCGGTCCACGATTGTTAGGGGAAGAATCTCAGTATGGTTGTTGAAGGTTACCTGGAAATGTCCAATCCCTACTACCGGAATTTTGTTTCCCTGGTAGTCTTTGAGCGTTAATTTCTGTTTGTCTAGTTCGCTTCGCCGTATGTCTGGGATCAATTTCTTAATAGTGTCCCAGGAAACCATGGAAAGGAATGATCCCGAATCCACTTCCATTTCACAATTTTTTTCTTCAATTCTTACTTGCACATGGACTTTTTTAACGTTTTTTGTATTAGAGTGACCAATTATTATTGTTTGGTGTGTTTCTTCCTTCTTGTAAGATGACTCTTTAAACTTTCTATTCCTTCCTTCCTGGCTCCAACGGTTGTTTGTTTTCTTTTCTCTCTCTCTTGGGGGAGGGCTTTCTCTTCGCCTGGGGCTGTAGCTTGATCGGGCTCTGCATACCCTTGCGATGTGCCCTTTCTTTTCACACTTTCGGCATATTGCGTCTATGAAACGGCACTCTGATCTGGGGTGGTTTCCACCACAACGGTTGCATTCAAAATCAAACCACCTGGTTGCCCGCTCTTTTTTTCCTCTCGCGGCTTTTAGGTGGCAAACCTCGTCTTCTTCACTACTGGTCTCAGTTTCAAGATCCTCGTAGTGTGTTGAGGTTTTTCCTTGTTCATCATCAGCTTTGGTGGCTTCTTTGGATTTGTGGTGTGCAGCTTGATTAATCTGTTTCATTCTTGCCGCCGATTTGTGAGCAGCTTCGGCTGCGGTGGCTTCTTCGATGGCCTCTGTGGCTGTTATCTTGGGTCGGTTTAGTAACTTACTCTGCAATATTGGATCTTTTAAGCCTAAAACGATCCGGTCTCTCAGCGCCTCATTGAAATCCGAGAATTCGCACTCTCCACCTATTTCTCTTAAATCTGCCACGAAATCGGCGATAGGTTCACCTTCTTTTTGGTTCCGGAGGTAAAACTCATGGCGCTTTATCAGGCAGGAAACTGTGGGAGCGTAGTGTTTCCTCAGGATCTTCTCTAGCTCGGGCCAAGTTAGCGTTTTGACATCGATTGGAGACGCTAGCGCCTTTGCCATCCGAAAAACGGCTTGGCCGCAGTGGGTCAAAAACACCGCTCTCTTTCGGTGATCCGACACTCCGCTCAGATCGCTACTCTCCAAAAACATGAGGAATCGGTCCACATACGTCTGCCATTCCTCCTTTGCCGGATTGAATTTCTCAGGCGGTGCGTTGCTTCCGGACATGATGCCGCTCGCTCTCCGCCGCTATTCACTCTCTAAACGTGTTGCCTCGATCCCACCTTCGTCGCCAGTGTTTTGGAGCGGCAGTGAAGAGGCACACACGTATAGTGATTCAGTCTTTTTGTTTATTTGCAGGACACCGACTGACTCGGCGGCGCGGCAGCCCTTCTTTTAAAGGGCTCCCGCGCCTAAGCCAGCCAATGACGGGGCGAGGATCTCCCGCCGGAATGTAGACCAATGAACAGTAAGTATTTCAAATATTAACCAATCCAGAACAACAACTGCGTCTGTAGCTAAGCAAGACAGGTGTTAAGTGAGTTTTGCCCCCTTTCACGACCTTCAGGTTTCCAAGTGATGAAATCCATTTAAAAAGAAAAGAACCAAGTCATCTTCCAGTACAATTTTTTTTATTTAGGAAAGCATCAAATTGGCAAAGTCTGTGGTAATTCCGGATCTGACACAACCCGGAATTACCCCACAAATATTAAAAATTGGAAACAACCCCCAAAAGTCACATTCTCCAATAGAAGTAATTCAACGTTGCTCGATGTCATAAATGTCCACCTCCAGGGGCCTAAGCATGGATAGCTTGTTTTCCCACAGGAAGAAGAATCACCTAGCCTAAACAACTCTCTCTATCTCTACTCCTCCCCCCTTAGGAATGTGGCAATCCCAAAACCCTTCCCCCCATGACTGCCACAGAGAAAAAGAATATATACTAAGCCTAGCTAAAATGGCTACTCATATGTCAAATTTGGGCTTGACATTTGCCACATTTGTTAAGTGAATCATTGCAGTTATTAAAGTAATAACATGGTTGTTAAGTGAATCTGGCTTTTCTATTGGCTTTGCTTGTCAGAAGGTCACCAAAGCTAAACACATGACCCCAGGACACTACAACCGTCATAATAAGTACATGCCAGTGGTCAAGCATTTGAAATTTGATCATGGGACCACGGGAATGCTGCTGTAGTTGTAGGTGTGAACAATGGTGCTCAGTCACCTTTTTCAGTGCCCTTGTAACTTGAACCATTCACTAAACAAATGGTTGTAAATCAAGGACTACCTGTATTTACATTTGTTGTATATATTCCCTGTAGTTTAATCACACTTTGTAATGGTGTTATCTGTAACACATTAATCCAATAAGAAGTAATAGATACTAGTACAAATATTCTCCTTCTTCCACCTGTTCTTTCTAGGGGTGGGATTCAACCGGTGTTACTACCGGTTCGGTGACTATGTTTTGTGTGCGCATGCATGCTTCACGTGCGCTGTGTGCATGTGTAAAACAACCTTAGGCTGTGCTGTCCAGACAGCTGAAAAGCGCTGCACGCAGGTGCACAGTGTTTGAAAAGCCTCTTTTTTCCTGCTTTTTCAACTCCCAGCTGTGCCACGCAAAGCAGCTGAGGTTGAAAAAGCAGGAAATAAAGGACAGGTAAGAGCCCAGGTGGGTGTGTAGGCCAAACAGCAGCAGACACAGAATCAGTTCGGTGTCTGCTGCTCTTCAGAGCTGCTGGCTCTATAGAACCGGGCAGAACCGGTAGCATCCCACTTCTGTTTCTCTCTCAAAACTTCAAATATGGTGACTTTGCATTTTACAAGCCAAGACAGATGGCAGAAGCTAGCTGATCTTGGCTGATCAAAGAAGGACTAGGGGTGACAGGGTAGCTGTATTTCAGTATTTGAGGGGCTGCCACGAAGAAGAAGAGGGGGTCAACTTATTTTCCAAAGCACCAGAAGGCAAGACAAGGAACAATGGATGGAAAGTAATCCAGGAGCAAAGCAACCTGGAATTAAGGAGAAACTTCCTAACAGTGAGGACAATTAACCAGTGGAACAGCTTTGCCTTCAGAAGTTATAGATGCTTCATCACTGAAGGTTTTTAAGAAGAGGCTGGACAGCCACATGTCTGAAATGGTACAGAGTCCTCTGTTGAGCAGGGGGTTGGACTGGAGGACCTCCAAGGTCCCTTCCAGCTTTATTCTGACTTAACTGATCTGCAAAGCCAAACGGAGTGGACCTGTTAATTTTTGCAGATGAGAAGTCACCAAAGAATTCCAGGGAAGCAGCTTAGACTAGGAACCAGAAATAAGCAACCATCATAACAATAGCAAAGATGGACCCGCTTTCATAATGAGCTGCGATGGCACGGTGGTTATGCAGTACTGAAGGCTACTTCTGTTGCCCGCCGACTGCCTGCAGTTTGGCAGTTCAATCCTCAAAGTTGACGTCCTTCCTTCGGCAAAATAAGTTCAGTAAAATGAGGACCCAGATCGTTGCGGGAATTTGCTGACCCTGTAAACTGCTTTGAGAGGGCTGTAAAGCATTGTGAAGTGGTATACAGCATAAGTCTAAGTGCTATTGCTATAATGCTCCCAAGAAAATTACATGAATGTGTGTTATCTAAGCAGGTGATAACTCCTTGCCAATCTTTGCTGGGGTCAGATGCTAACCTGTTTAATCCATGAATACAGATGAACCATGTAAGACTAGACTGAGAATTTTGGGGATGAAAAGGGCGCATCTTCCCCCATTGGTAAATGTTCTGACCTAGGCTTTCCCAACAGCAAGAAGCTGACTCCTCATCCCGATAAAACCCCTTTTGTTTCGTTTAAAGTGAATTCCTCTCCAGCAAAAAGCCGGCCAACAGTCTTTCAAGAGATTTCACAACTACAAACCGTTATCAGGCTTGGAGAGAGCTGCCAGGTCAATATCTTCCAAACGCCACTCTGTAGCAGACAATACTTGGCAAGGAGTCAGGAACAGATCTTCACCCTAATGAATTGAACGAATTGTCTCCTGCAAACCCCACGCCCCTTTGGCTCCTCTTTATTCCCTATGGGAGGGGCCATTCACCGTCCACCTGTGACTTTATTCCCGAGTCGACCCTTGTTCCTTAGCTGTTCCCTTCTTCTGGCAGCTCTATGCATGCGCACACTGGGAACAGGCTCCAGCTGTTCTTCTGCCCCACTGATGTCCGACTCTGAAGGCAGCTGATAACTGGCCCTATCTCTGCCTCTGATGCAGAATTCTTGTCAGAGCCTTCCCCAGATTCCAGGACTGGCCCATGTTCCTCCCTAACCTCCTCATTGTCCGAATCTGTGGCTGCTGGTGGGCCACAACAGTAAAATGCTTTCATTTTATTGCCTGGAAAATTACATAAATTTGCCCATGAAATCACCAGGAGCTGAACTCAACTGGAAAGAGATTTTTTTTTTTTTTACCATTGATAATACAAGGGACTTTCATGTGCCCGAGGTTATTGCTCCTAATAAATGTCAACTTTGATGGATCAAAGATATGACTTAGTTCCTTGGTCAAGACTTCATAGAGTTGGACAGCAAGCGAAATCTTCTATTTTTCTGGATTACTGTTAACAAACCTATTACCCTTCTCCATCCTCCAAAATGCCATAAATAGCATTTTTATTTTTTATATCTTTTTTTTTAAAAAATAAGTCCATGCTACCTTCTTTGAAATCAATGTCTTCTGGCATATCTGGGCTATGGTTATACTTGGAACGTAACAGATTTGTCAGTTCCTAACTTCGCTCCATATTCCACGGGAACATCTCAGCAATAATTAGTTGTCATTTACAATTAAGAGCAAGGAAAGGGTTCACAGCTAAAGCGTTATAGTGGCCCAACAGGAAGATAAGCAGGCTAAGAATTCCAAGGGCTGAAAATTGGCTTCATTAAGGTATTGTGATTTTTTAAAAATCTGCTTGCAACTTTTATAAATGCTTGTGTTCTGGACAGTTAGGTAGGAACAAAATCCTTCCCCCTCCCCCCCCCCCCCCCCCCCCCCCCGCCGCTGGCATCTATCATGCCCTTGTTAGAGTCAGACTCTGAGGGTGGGAAGGAACAGCTGACAGGAAGTGGAGATGTGGCTCTGGAAGTTGTGGAGAAGACTGGGAAAGGGCAGAGGCCGGCTGGGCAGTAAGAGGAAGAACCAGCCCATCCCCACTTCATCCTAGGACATGCAGGGAGGAATGGAGAAGGAAAAAACTTGGCTTACGAGAGAGGAAGCAGCCATGATCCCCCTCCTTGGTTACAGCTGGGGAGAATAATATATAAGAGAGACGGTTAAAACACAGCATTGCCAGAAGCAAAGCACGTTTTATATTGGGCTAAAGTTATCTTGGCTGGCGTCCTTCTAACAGATTGTGCCTTGTTATCAACTTGCAGTTGATAATTACTTATCCTGGTATTGTGGAAATTCCTTTATTGTAGTTTGTTTTAGTTTTTTTTAATTTCACCTTCATCTGCTCATTGAGTTCGGACTGTATTGCTTTCTTTTGAAGACTATTTTTGAGTAAGTTTTATCTCCAACTGAGAGTTATTGAACAGTGGAGCCAAGCTGGAGGCATTAAAAGACATTTGTTTATGTTTTGGATTTTGTTAAGTTTGTGTTACACCCCCGGTCATCATAGCATCTGTATTTTAGAGTTTAGTATTTGGTCAGGTAGTCTTCAACTTATGACCAAAATTGGACCCAAAATGTATGTTGTTAAGGTGAGAAATTTGTCAAGTGAGTTTTGCCTCATACTGTGACTTTTCTCGCCACATTTGTTAAGTGAATCACTGCAGCTGTTAAATTAGTCACACGGTTGTTAAGTGAATCTGGCTTCCCTTACTGACTTTGCCTAACAGAAGGTCACAAAAGAGGATCACATGACCCCGGAACACTGCAACCGTCATAAATGTGAGTCAGTTGTCAGGCATCTGGATGTAATTCCTGTGATCGTGGGGATGCTACCAGGGTCATAAGCATGAAAAACGGTCATAAGTCACATTTTTCAGTGATGTAACTTCAGACGGTCACTAAATGAACTGTTGTAAGTCGAGGACTACCTGTACTTTATTCACACACTTAAATGGTCCCAGGGACATTCTCCCCCACAAAAATGATGCAGGAGGTTGCCATATTGTTTTGCAATGTTGCAGTTTCCCATTAATATATTTTAAATACAGGTAACCCTCGACTTACCGCAATTAAGCTCAAAATTTCCATTACTAAGCCCTGCATCCCAGGAGTGGGAGAAAGAAGTATAAGAATTTGAACTTCAATTTCACTATAATTGCATTTGGTACTCAGCTGCCATTGGAGTTTTGTCTTTATGTCATGGCTCCAATAATTTTCCTACCATAAACCCACTTATTAGATTTCAGATGTCTTTGTAAGACTATTCTTATAATTTCTTCATTAACCAGTTGAGAGAAGCCTGACAGTTGCCATTCTTCTTAACCCTGTAATTCCTCTCCCCTCCCATGTCTTCTTTCCTCTTTTTCCTCCTCTCCTGCTCCTCTCCTCTTTCTCCTCCTCTTCTGCTTCTGCTCCTCTCTCCTCTTTTCTCCTGTTCCTCCTCTCCTCTCCTCCTTCTTTCTCATCTTTTTCCTCCTCTCCTGCTCCTCCTCACCTCTCTTCTTTCTCCTCCTCTTCTGCTTCTGCTCCTTTTTCCTCTCCTCCTGCTTCTGCTCCTCTTTCCTCTTTTCTCCTGCTCCTCCTCTTTCTCCTGTTCCTCCTCTCCTCCTCTTTCTCCTCCTCTCCTGCTCCTCCTCACCTCTCCTCTTTCTCCTCCTCTTCTGCTTCTGCTCCTTTTCCTCTCCTCCTGCTTCTGCTCCTCTTTCCTCTTTTCTTCTGCTCCTCCTCTTTCTCCTGTTCCTCCTCTCCTCCTCTTTCTCCTCTTTCTCCTCCTCTCCTGCTCCTCTCCTCTTTCTCCTCCTCTTCTGCTTCTGCTCCTTTCTCTTCCTGCTCCTCCTCTCCTCTCTTCTCCTCCTCTTTCTCTTCCTCTCTCTCCTTCTCCTCCTGCTCCTTTCTCCTCTCCTCTCCTCTTGCTCCTCTCTCCTCTTTTCTCCTGCTCCTCCTCTTTCTCCTGCTCCTCCTCTCCTCCTCTTTCTCCTCTTTTTCCTCCTCTCCTGCTCCTCTTCTCTTTCTCCTCCTCTTCTGCTTCTGCTCCTTTCTCTTCCTGCTCCTCCTCTCCTCTCCTCTTTCTCTTCCTCTTTTCTCCTCCTCCTCCTCTTTCTCCTCTTCCTCTCCTCCCCCTGCTCCTCCTCTCCTGCTCCTGCTCCTCTTTCTCCTCCTTCAGATGTGGCTTTTTACAGAAAGTAATTACCTTCCTTCCTTCCTTCCTTCCTTCCTTCCTTCCTTCCTTCCTTCCTTCCTTCCTTCCTTCCTCCCTCCCTCCCTCCCTCCCTCTCTCCTTCCTTCCTTCCTTCCTTCCTTCCTTCCTTCCTTCCCCCTCCCCTCCCTTTTCTTTTTCTGTCTCTCCACAAAGGATAAACAAAAGCTAGGCGAGCCACAGTGGCTGAATTGCTTGCAGTTAATTAGATCTCAGAGCTACAGTTGCAGCTGAGCCATTCCCTAAAATCTCTCAGACTAAGCATATGTGGGATCAGGGAACAGCTAGTAGCACTTTGGCATTTCCCCATTGGCACCAGAGTGGAAGTGAACCCTTTTTTGTTTTTGGTTTTTTTGCACGTCTATTTTTCTCTCCCTTTCTAAAGTTAGGCTGAACATCTGTGAGGACCTTCTCTGCAAAGGTGCCAACAGCTGCTCGAAAGGAGCTATTCTGCTCACTCTTGGCTTTTCAAGGCTTTAGGCTTCGTTCCAACTTTAGAAATGATGTAATATATGTGCATTTTATTAGGGAATAAGGCGCAGACATTTCCTCTGGCACCCTGGCTTGGCCTGATTATCGCAGCCAAGCCTGTAAAATATGTTTGAGGTTTCACGATTGAGCCCAGAAGAGTTGTGAATGAACTAAAGGGAGGGAGGAAGGGGAGAGAAAGACCAAATAAGTTACCAACAACAGACAAGACATGAGTAGCTTGTAAAATCAGACTTAAAGCTATGCTGTTGGGTTGAGGAATAATTTCTTTAAAAAAAAAAAAAATAGGTAATCCCTGACTTACGACCACAATTAAGCCCAACATTTCTATGGCTGAGTGTGAGATTTGTTAAGTGAGTTTTGCACCATTTTAAGGCCTTTTATCAGAGTTCCCGCGAGCCAAGCTTCAAAAAAATCTCAAAAGATGTATTAGGAGCAACATGCCGGCATTAACATAAATGAAGCCAACCCTGGCATACGTAATTCGCAGTCACCTTTGACCCTGTTCCCCCACCTCTCCCCTGGGTGTACCATAAATTAGATTCTCCAATGAAGCACATTCACAGGTCGGGTGTCATCAATCACATTCTCCAATAAAGGATTTTCGGGGCCAGAAGATCCAGTCGCCTAGCTACAATCTTTTTATCATGCCCCTGTTGGAGTCTGACTCCGAGGGAGAGATGGAACAGCTGACAGGGAGTGTGGGAGTATGGCTCCAGTGGTTGTGGAGGAAACTGGGGAAGGGCACAGGCTGGATGGGCATTCAGAGGAAGACCCAGGCCCACTCTCTCTGCATCCTACAGCACACAGGGAGGAACGGATAAGGGAGCAACGTGAATGGCGTGGTCTGCGGGGGAGGAAAGGGCCCTGATTCCCTTCATGGGCTGCAGTTGGGAGGACTGGTTAAAAGGACAAACTGCGCATGGCAAAGGTGCCGGAAGCAAAGGGTGCATTCTTGTCGGAGCTTATCTGTGTTATCTGTGTTGCTTCCTCCCAATTGTGGTTGATGCATTATCAGGTAGAAGTCTGCAATGAATCATCCTTTCCTGCCGTAGTAATTCCTTCAGTGTGGTTTGTGTTGGTTTTTTTTTTTTTTATTTTGAATTAACTTTACTTTGAATATGGACTGCATTTACTCCCTCCGTAAACTGTTTTCTTTAAGAGTTTGATATCCAGCCGAGGATAATTGGACATTGGGGCCAAATTGGAGGCATTAAAGGGACTTTCTTCTAATTATGTTTCTTGGTTATTTTTGTGTCACACCCCAAGTCATCACACTTTTTAAGATAATGGTAGAATGTACTTCTGGTTTTACTGCCGTACTGCTCCTTCAGATTCCCTCCTCCCTTTGTTTATGGCAACTCAAAAACAGGCATAGGAATGTTTTACGAGTTGACACCTTCCTTGCCAGAATTGTTAAGTGAATCATTGCAATTAATTTAGTAGCAAGGTTGTTAAGTGAATCTGGCTTCCCCCAATCCCTGTGCTTGTCAGAAGGTCGCAAAAGGGGATCGCATGATCCTGGGACACTGCAATCGTCATAAACATGAATCACTTGCCAAGGGTCTTGATTTTGATCATGTGGCTCTGAGGATGCTAACAACGATCGTGGGGAAAATGGTTATAAGTCACTTTTTTCAATGCCGTAACTTCGAATGTCACTAAATGAATTGTTGTAAATTGAGGACTATCTCTGCAACAAAATTGATAATGTGCTAATCAAATTATGTTTTCTTTTACTTACGATATATGCTTTGACCTTTTAGAAAATTCCACCTGGAATTAAGACTTGCTTGTCCATTTGAATGTTCTAGAAATTGCTTAGAACAGAATTGTTCCCCTAAGAAACTAAATATTGCTGAACTATTATTATCTTATCCCATTGTTGTCTTATTGTTATTTTTTAAATTAAGAAGGGTTTTTGGTTTTGGATGCTGATTGTATAATGATATTAATGGTTATTATTATTTTATATGAATGGAATGGAATAGAATAGAGTTGGGAGGGGTCTTGGAGGTCATCTAGTCCAACCTCCTGCTCAGGCAGGAAGCCCCAGACTGTAGTTCTAGGTTGCTTATAGTTTTCTTAATTATTTTTTTGTACTGTAGAAGTTATTATCATATGATTGTAAGCCACTACTTCATTGATTCAGTAGTACACAAGCAGAATAACTATACAAGTTGTAAAGCAATTGCATGTCTTATTACACGCTTCATTGTACGTGATAAATAAATGAAGTTATTCTTAATATTTCTTCCGCTATTAATCTCTGGGAAACAGATGTGAAATACAATGGTAATATAATGTAACTTTAGAAATGTTTACAGAAGCAACAATATAGTCCAATGGATCCAGATAAGCAATTTCAGAGGAATGAGGCCAATGGCTATACGCTAGCTATAGTGGAACTGAATTTCCTTGCCATTCTGTTCTGCAGAGAAGTGAAATATGGTGTTTCTATTATTGTAATTATCATTATTTTGGCATTACGTATGAAAATATTTCTCTTTCTCACTCTCTTAAATGACTAATTTACTGTCCACGAAATACACCCACTGCCAAATCTGACGAGCTGCATTTGTGACACCCTTCTTATCCATATGTGGTCACTGATTAGCAAGTCATAACATGTTGGATGATAATAATATGCAACACCCCAAACTTAACAATGGCTGATAAGAAAGATGAGAGTTTGGATAAGTGAATGTTGCAGTACTGGTCATGCCATGGACAGTCCCCGGGGATTTGGGGACCTTGCTTTAGATATTTGAAGGGCACTGCCATTTACTCACCTATTACAGGTGGTTCTTGACCTATATCCATTCATTTTTTAAAAAAATCAAATAAGTTTTATTGAATAAACATTAAAAACAATTGAATACAGTGTGACTTTCTTGGCCATCATTTTGGCCATACAAACTATAGTATAGAGGTACACATAACAGTTAATTTCCTTTTTCCCTTATGTTATTAATACAGTGCTAGTTGCATATTATTTCTATTTACATTTATATACATTTATATACATATTTACATCCCTCTTTTATACTCATGCATTTGTATCATCTCATATTTGTCCGTTATATTCCATTCTCTTTGGTTTACAAAACTTTAACTTTCATTCCTATAAAGTGTCAACCCTTTCTTTTTTTTCTCTTGACTTTCATATCTTTTACTCCAGACTTCATAATACTCTGTCTAACCCTTATCTTTGATTTCTAAAATTAGTCTATCCATTTCTACACAGACTAATATTTTCCTTATTATTTCAGTTTATTTTATAAATGTAGGTATGTATGTGTGTGTGTATGTATGTATGTATGTATGTATGTATGTATGTATTTAGTCAATTGCTTACAAGATAATAGGTAAAAGTTATGAATACATGGATATATATAAGAAAAATAAAAAATATATAAAAGAAACAGTAGGATGGGGCAGTAGGCACATTGGTGCGCTTATGCACGTCCCCTACAGACCTCTTAGGAAAGCGGGGAGGTCAATAGTAGACAGTCTAAGGTTAAAGTTTTTGGGGTTTGGGGAAGAAAACATAGAGTCAGGTAGAGTATTCCAGACATTGACCACTCTGTTGCTGAAGTCGTATTTCCTGCAATCAAGTTTGGTGCGGTTTACCTTGAGTTTGTATCTATTGTGTGCTCTTGTGTTGTTATGGTTGAAGCTGAAGTATTCATTGACAGGTAGGACATTGCAATGTATGATTTTATATACCATACTTAGATCAGACTGAAGACGGTGTAATTCAAGGTTTTCTAGGTCTAGAATTTCAAGTCTGGCGGCATAAGGTATTCTATAACGAGTAGAGGAGTGGAGAACTTTTCTTGTGAAATACAATTTTCTCAATTGTATTAATATCAAATATGTAATGCGGGTTCCAGACTGATGAGCGGTATTCAAATATTGGTCCAGCAAATGTTTTATATGCTCTAGTTGGTAGAGTGATATTACTGGAGAAAAAGCTACATAGGATTAGGTTACCAACTCTTAATTTATTTATTTATTAATTTATTTTTCATATTTCTATACCGCTCCCTCTCCCAAAAAGAGACTTGGGGCGGTGTACAGCCTAATAAACACATAAAATAAATACAAGTTAAATAGAATTTAAAACTAGATTAAATACATATATCTGGCTGCATCCCGTCCAACTACAATTAAACATTTAAGATCCGGGATTGATAAAAATTTAAAAATATAAGATTAAAAATTAAAACCCTCATTAAATTTAAAACCCCACAGACCCTTACTGGGCCAGGCCGGCCTGTTTAAAAAATGGGGTCTTAACTGCGCGCCGGAAGGTCAGGATGTCCGTCATGGCTCGTATCTCCGGGGGGGGGGGGATCATTCCACAGGGAGGGGGCTCCCACAGAGAAATCCTGCACCCTTGGGGCCGCCAGCCGCCAGCGATCAGGCGGCGGTACCCCAAGTAGGGCAACCCTGTGGGAGCGTACTGGGCGGCGGGAGGTTGTTGGTGGCAGCAGGCGGTCCCGTAAGTACCCAGGTCCCGAGCCATGGAGCACTTTAAATACCATCAGTACCACCTTGAATCGAATCCGGAAGGCCACAGGGAGCCAGTGCAGCCTGCGGAGAAGTGGTGTTACGATCACCCGCGCGGCTGAATTCTGAACCAGCTGCAACCTCTGGAGACTCTTCAAGGGGAGCCTCATGTAGAGAGCGTTGCAATAATCCAAGCCGGAGATAACGAGGGCAGAGGTGACTGTGCGAAGTGCACCCAGATCCAGAAAGGGCCGCAACTGGTAGATCAGACGAATCTGATAAAAAGCCCACCTGGCGATGGCTGCAATATGTTCTTCCAAAGACAGCCGCACATCCAGGAGGACACCCAAATTGCGCGCCCTTTCCACAGGGGTCAATACCTCTCCCCCCACGGCCAGCGAAGGAACAAGCTGGCTGTATCTGGGCGCAGGAAACCACAGCCACTCGGTTTTGGTCGGGTTGAGACGAAGCCTGTTACGACCCATCCAACTCCGCACGGCCTCCAGGCACCGGGTCATCACTTCGACGGCTTCGTTGGGGTGGCCCGGGGTGGAGATGTACAGCTGAGTATCATCAGCGTACTGATGGAACTCCACCCCAAAGCCATGGAGGATCTCACCCAGCAGCTTCACATAAATGTTGAACAGCAGGGGCCTCGGGGCCTCGGGGTCGAACAGCAGGGCCCCACAAAGCAGGGGCCTCGGGGTCGATCTCTGCCCCCCTGTCAACACAAATTGCAAACAGTCAGAGAGGAAGGAGGCGAACCACCGCAACACGGTGCCTCCCACCCCCAACCCCACCAACCACCGCAATAAGATACTGTGGTCGACAGTATCAAAAGCCGCTGAGAGATCTAACAGGACCAGGACAGAGGAGCAACCTCTGTCCCGAGCCCTCCAGAGATCATCCACTAATGCGACCAACGCCGTCTCCGTGCTGTGCCCGGGCCTGAAACCCGATTGGAGGGGGTCGAGATAACTCGCTTCATCCAGGTACTGCGGGAGCTGACGTGCCATCACACTCTCTACAACCTTCGCAACAAAGCGAAGGTTGGAGACAGGACGATAATTTGATAATAATGCTGGGTCCAGGGATGGTTTCTTGAGGAGGGGCCGCACCACCGCCTCCTTCAAGGCGGCGGGTAAAAGCCCCTCTCTCAAGGAAGCGTTCATAATACCCTGGAACCAGCCAGGAGGGGCACGGATCCAGCAAACAGGTGGTGGCATTAAGCCCCCCCAGTATCCTGTCCACGTCCTCCATGGTAACAGGATCGAACTCAACCCAATTGACCTCACCGATATCCACCCCCGCCCCCCCGCCCGGAGATGCCCAGTCGGAGTCCAGTTCATCCCGGATCTGAGCGATTTTGTCCTGCAGAAACCTAGAAAACTCCTCAGCCCGTCCCTGCAAGGGATCCTCCTGCGCTTCCACCACCAAAAGGGAGCGGGTCACCCTAAACAGGGCGGCTGGGCGGTTTTCTGCGGACGCAATAAGGGTGGAGAGGTAGGACCTCCTTGCCATCCTTATCGCCACTAAATACGTCTTAATATAAGATCGTAGTAGTGTTCGGTCAGACTCAGAGCGGCTAGCCCTCCAACTACTCTCTAGGCGTCTTTTCCGGCGCTTCATCTCCCTTAGCTCCTCAGAAAACCAAGGAGCCACTTGGGATCGGCACCGGGTCAGAGTACGCAAGGTGGCGACCAAGCCCTCAACCGAGTCGTGTGTGTGAGCTTCGGGAAATGGCCCAAGCTCCATCAGGAACCTATCAGGGTCCATCAGGCGCCTGGGGCGGTACCATTTTAACGGTGCGGAACGGAAGTCGAGCTTCAGGAGTGAGTGATCAGTCCATGACAGGGGTTCTACAACTATATCCCCTCCACCCAGATCACTCTGCCACTGATCAGAGACAAAAACCAGATCCAGGGTGTGACCTCCCACGTGAGTAGGGTCCCGAATTAACTGGGTCAGGCCCATGGCTGTCATGGAAGCCATGAACTCCTGAGCAGTCCCCGAGGCACCGCCGGCAGACGGCAGGTTGAAATCCCCCATGACCATAAGCCTGGGGGTCTCAACCGCCACGCCGGCTATAACCTCAAGGAGCTCAAGCAGGGCCGATGCTGCATAGCAGGGAGCCAGATATGCGACCAACAAGCCCACCTGTACTCTGGGACCGAACTTCACGAGAAGAGACTCACATCCGGTCGTCTGAGAAACAGTGGATTCCCTCGGACACAGATCCTCCTTAATAACCACCGCAACCCCCCCACCCCTCCCCTGGGCCCTCGGTCGATGAGAAACCCGAAACCCGGCTGGGCACATTTCCACTAGAGGGACCCCCCCCTCTAGGCCCAGCCAGGTTTCGGTAATACCCACCAGGTCCGCTCCCCCCTCACAGATCAAATCATGGATGAGAGGGGCCTTATTAATGACAGACCTGGCGTTAATGCCTTTTTGGCTATGTAGTTACTGTGAGCTCTAGCACTTAGATCATTAGAGATAAGTATTCTGTAAAGGTCCTTTACAGAGCTTGGATCATCAACAAGGTCTTGACTATTCAGCCTGTATTTTTCTATTTTTATTATTATTCTACTTTCTGTAGGGGTATCTTCATTCTTCCAGTTTTGGGCATACACCAATCTCAACTTATAACCATTCATTTAACAACAGTTGAAAGTATCTGGAGATAGCAGAAGAGAAGAGAAAGAACAGGTGAAAATCACAAAATACAAAGACCAGTAAATAGTTGTAGAACGATTGTAGCAAAAGAAAGCAAAGACAGTAGTAGTAAAAGTAACAGGCACTTTGGATGTAATCTCAAACTAGAATAGAACAGAATAACAGAGTTGGAAGGGACCTTGGAGGTCTTCTAGTCCAACCCCCTGCTTAGGCTTATCCTAAACTATTTCAGGCAAATCGTTTTCCAATTTCCTCTTAAAAACTTCCTGTGATGGAGCACCCACAACTTCTGGAGGCAAGTTGTTCTACTTTTTCTAACTGTCAGGGAATTTTTCCTTAGTTCTAGATTGCATCTCTCCTTGATTCGTTTCGACCCATTGCTTCTTGTCCTGCCTTCAGGTGCTTTGGAGAATAGCTTGACTCCCTCTTCTTTGGGGCAGCCCCTGAGATATTGGAACACTGCTATCATGTCACCCCTAGTCCTTTTCATCAAACTAGACATACCCAGTTCCTGCAACCGTTCTTCATATGTTTTATCCTTGAGTCCCCTAATCATCTTGGTTGCTCTTCTCTGCACTCTTTCTAGAGTCTCTCAACATCTTTTTTTACATCGTGGTGACCAAAACTGGATGCAGAATTCCAAATGTGGCCTTCCAAAGGCCTTACCAAGTGATGCTAACACTTCACGTGATCTTGATTCTATCCCTCTGTTTATACAGCCTAGAACTGTGTTGGGTATTTTGGCAGCTGCTGCACACAGCTGGCTCATACTCATAATGGTTGACCACTAGGACTCCAAGATCCCTCTCATAGTTACTGCTAGTGAGCAAGGTACCACATATACTGTACCTGTGCATTTTGTTTTTCTTGACTAAATGTAGAACCTTCCTTTTTTCACCATTGAAAAAAATATCTGGAGCAACATAAGGCACTCTACTCAAATTAAAAAAAATTGACCCTCTAGTCTAGACCATCTTTGGATCATTTAAATGGCAGAATCCTTGTGTTTGTTTAATGACATCCAATGCCCAAATTCGATATTCTTTATTGTTGTATACCCTCCGCTTTGCATCTGCTCATCTTTATCTTCCCATAGTCAACATTTCTTTATCCTATTAAGATATGATGTGCATACGTCTAACTTATTACCTAAGGATGACAGAAGAGTTTTTTTTTATAATTTTAAATTACTTCTGATGGCTTTTGTATCATTTAATAGCAATAGCAATAGCACTTAGATTTATATACTGCTTTACAGTGCTTTACAGCCTTCTCTAAGCAGTTTTACAGAGTCAGCATCTTGCCCCAACAATCTGGGTCCTCACTTTACCCACCTCGGAAGGCTGGAAGGCTGAGTCAACCTTAAACCGGTGAGAATTGAACTGCCAAATTGCAGTCAGCCGGCAGTCAGCAGAAGTAGCCTGCAGTACTGCACTCTAATCACTGCGCCACCATGGCTCAAATGCTAGATTAATCTTCTTAGAATTAGGAAGGATTCGGTTCCACCTCCTGTTCACAACACAGTCCTTCCAGCAGTTCCAAAAAGGTTGCACACCCATTTGCACTCTGATTCAGGTGACTCTAATGGTTTGAATAAACCCCCAAGTGGCCTCAACGACTCTCAGAGAGAGTACCAAAGACCAGATGACTGCAAGGAATATAAATCCTTCCAACGACTCTCAGAGAGAGTACTAATGAGCAGATGACTGCAAGGAATATAAATCCTTCCAACAACTCTCAGAGAGAGTACTAACGATGACTGCAAGGAATATAAATCCTTCCAATTCCCCACCATTCAGTCAGAACTGAAGAAGCTTCTTGGATGAGAAAGGAAATGTCTTCAAGAGAAAGAAAAACCATGTTGAGAAAGCACCTTTGGGCCAACCATGACCTGGATGACTGAGAATCTCCACCGACATATAATGTTTCTGTTTTCCTTCTTCTCTTTTCCATGCAGGAGGATCTGGTCTGGAATGCCATGTATTATGCAACGGGCATTGTGTTGTCTCAGCCGTGATATTAACAGCTTAATGCTAAACAGGTTCGGAGGAAATGAGGAGACGAGAGAAAAAAAATGACTTACTATATTTACCCTGAAACGAGATTCAATCTGCCACTGTATTTAATGCTATATTTTTCATTATCTCACAAGCATATGTTGGAAGGGCTACAGATGATGAAGTTAGCTGCTGGGCAGAGCTATCATCAGCGCTTTCCATCTTTATTTTAATAAGAGGAATGAGCAAATTGTTTGTGACCTTTGTCAAGGGCTTCCTGAAAGACAAGAAAACTTAACTCGTAACAGAATCGCTAGCCTGGAGCTCTGCTGAATATTCAAAGCCCTCGCTCTGAATAAATTGCTACATGATGGAGCTATTGTGTCTGACTGAACTGGGTTCCATGGGAAGAATGTGCAGTGTCCCTCCCTTCCCTCCTTCTGATTTATCCATGGAGGTGAAAAAAAATTGCTGTTGGAATCACAAAAATAAAGAATAGAATAGAAAGGAATGGAATGGAATAGACTAGACTATAGCAATAGAATAGTCTACAGGAATAGAATAGAATATTAATGGAATAGAATATTTAGAATAGAATGGAATATTAATTGAATGGAATAGAATATTAATGGAATAGAATATTTAGAATGGAATAGAATATTAATAGAATGGAATAGAATATTAATAGAATAGAATATTAATAGAATGGAATAGAATATTAATAGAATAGGGTAGGGTAGGGTAGGGTAGAATAGGGCAGAATGGAATGGAATGGAATGGAAGGGTAGAATAGAATAGAATAGAATAGAATAACAGTGTTGGAAGGGACCTTGGAGGTCTTCTAGTCCAACCCCCTCCTCAGGCAGGTAACACTATACCATTTCAGACAAATGGTTGTCCAATCTCTTAAAAACTTCCAGTGTTGAAGCATTTACAACTTCTGAAGGCAAATTGTTCCCCTGATTAATTGTTCTCACTGTCAGGAAATGTCTCCTTCGTTCTAAGTTGCTTCTCTCCTTGCTTAGTTTCCATCCATTGCTTCTTGTCCTGCCCTCAGGAGCTTTGGAGAGCAGGGGATCACCTCTTCTTTGCAGCAGCCCCTCAGATATTGGAACACTGCTATCATGTCATCACTAGTCCTTCTTTCTTTAAATTATTATTATTTATTATGCAATTTTCTTTGTTATATATATAAAATTTCCATATTCACAGTAACAGTGTACTGTCAGGGTACAATCTCTTTTAAATATAAATAATAAGTCTTATACGCACAATAATTATGAGTATTATTCTCAAAATCTATTCGCCAAGAAGGTTACTCCCTCTTCTTTGTGGCAGCCTCTGAGATACTGGAACACGGCTATCATGTCACTCCTAGTCCTTCTTCTCATTGAATTAGACCTACCCAGTTCCAGCAGTCGTTCTTCACACGTTTTAGCCTCCAGACCCCTAATTACCTCTTTTCTGCACTCTTTCTAGAGTCTCAGCAACTTTTTTTATATCATGGTGACCAAATTGTTCAACATCTATATGAAACCGCTGGGCGAGATCATCCGTGGTCTTGAGGTGAAGTGTCATCTGTATGCAGATGACACTCAGTTATACATCTCCACCCCGGACCACCCCAACGATGCTGTGGGGGCTATGTCCAGGTGCCTGGAGGCCGTGCGGGATTGGATGGGTGGAAACAGGCTCCGACTCAACCCATCCAAGACCGAGTGGCTGTGGTTCCCGGCGCCCCGATATAGCCAGTTGACTCCGTCGCTGGCTATTGGGGGGGAAATTTTGCCCCCCACAGAGAGGGCTCGCAATCTGGGAGTCCTCCTGGATGTGCGGCTGTCGCTTGAACACCATGTCGCGGCCGTCTCCAGGGGGGCATTTCATCAGATCCGTCGGATCTACCGGTTGCGGCCCTTTCTGGATCGGGACGCCCTGCGCACGGTCACTCAGGCCCTTGTCACCTCTCGCCTGGACTATTGTAATGCCCTGTACATGGGGCTCCCTGCGGGGAGCACCCGGAGACTCCAACTGGTGCAGAATGCGGCCGCGCGGGTGATCATGGGGGCGTCGCGTAGCGCCCACGTGACGCCTCTCCTGCGCGAGCTGCATTGGCTGCCGGTGGCTCTCCGGGTTCGCTTTAAGGTTCTGGTTCTGACCTTTAGGGCGATCCATGGCACTGGGCCAGGTTACCTACAGGACCGCATCCTACCGGTGATCTCCAGCAGGCCAGTGCGTGCACACAGGGAGGGCCTTCTCCGGGTTCCGTTGGCTGCCATGTGTCGCCTGGCGGTCCCGAGGGGTAGGGCCTTCTGTGGCGGCCCCTGCCCTCTGGAATACTCTGCCACCGGAACTGCGTACCGGCATGGACCTGAGGTCCTTCAGGCGCGCGCTGAAGACCTGGCTTTTCGAGCAGGCCGGCCTGGGCTGAGAGAGGGTTTTAATTTGTCTCCTTTGCTTTTTAGTAATTTTAATTTGGGGGTTTTAAGGGGGTGGGGTGGGCTTTTTATATTCGGCCAAATATTCAATTTAATTTCTTTTTAACTTTTGTATCATTGTCGGGGTTTGGATTGGCTGTACACCGCCCTGAGTCCCTAGGGAGAAGGGCGGTATAAAAATTTTATAAATAAATAAATAAAACTGCATGCAGTAATCCAAGCGTGGCCTTACCAAGGCATTAAAGGCATTAAAAAGTGGTATTAACACTTCACGTGATCTTGATTCTATCCCTCTGTTGTAGAGATCAAAGTCAACGGGGAAGCCAGATTCACTTAACAACCCCATTATTAATTTAACAACGGCAGTGATTCACTTAACAAAAATGGCAAGAAAAATGGTAAAATGGGGCAAAATGATTGAGCCCAACATAAATTCTGGGCTCAATCATGGCTGCAAATCGAGGACTACCTGTACAATCGCTAACTGCACAAATGACATACCTTGATCTTCTGACTACCACTTTGTAGCAGATGATCTGTCGTGTTGTTGTTCAGTTGCTAAGTTGTGTCTGATTCTTCGCGACCCCATGGACCATGCCATGCCAGCCTCTCCTGTCCTCTGTTGTCTTCCTGAATCTACCCAACTCATGTTCATTGTGTTGGTGACCCTATTTAACCATCCCATTCTCTGTTCTCTCCTTCTCCTTTTGCCTTCAGTCTTTCCCAACATCAGGGTCTCTTCCAAGAAGTCCTCTATTTTCCTTTAGTGGTCAAAGCATTTGAGCTTCATCTTCATTATCTGTTCTGAACAGACGGGGTTGCTTTCCTTTAGGGTTGACTGATTGGATTTCCTTGCAGTCCATGAGACTCTCAAGAGTCTTTTCCAACAGACTCATCATGGGCTCACCAAAGAACTCCTCCAGGAGGTAGCAATAGCACTTAGACCTATATACCACTTCCCAGTGCTTTACAGCCTTCTCTAAGCTGTTTACAGAGTCAGCCTCTTGCACCCAACAATCTGGATCCTCATTTTACCCACCTCGGAAGGGGGGAAGGCTGAGTCAACCTTTGAGCCCAGTGAAATTCGAACTGCCCAATTGCAGGTAGCCGGCAGTCAGCAGAAGTAGTTTCAGTACTGTACTCTAACCACTACGCCATCAGGGCTCAGCATGAATTCCATAACCCAAATCTCAACCTGTAAGATGAGCAAGTTGCTTCTAGACACATGGACATCTCAAAATCGGTCCCCATGTAATATAGATGACAGGAGCTACACATGTAATTAATGACCAGATGAAACCTGGAAGCAAAACTCATTAGGAATAAAGGACTATTTTGAAATAAGCCAACAATGACCAGCAACCAAGTCTTGAAAACTCATAGTAAAAAGTAATCAGTTCCATGCTCTCGTATGTTGGAAGAACATCTGTTTGTAGGCCCTTTGTCTTTTGGCCTTGCCCAACCAGCTGTCTCTTTCTCTGTTGGACTCACAGTGATTGACCTTAGACAGCTGTGGTGATGAACTGCAAACCACGGAATTCATTGCTGAAATCTTTCTTTTGCCATGAAGTCATTTGGTAGCTGTGGGCAGATCTGTTGAGGTTTCCCCAATTGCAATGGAGTCATTATAGGGTTGACCTATGCTGGAAGAAGGATTGAGCTTATATAGCTGAAATACTTTGAACCTCTAAGAAACATGCTCTTAGCATTTGAAGTGGATGTTGTCTAACAAAACTTATGGTTCCCATGGCTTTGCCTTCAAGGTTGACTCATCCTTCCATCCTTCCAAGATCGGTAAAATGAGGACCCAGATTGTTGGGGGCAAGATGCTGACTGTCAACTACTTAGAGAGGGCTGTAAAGCACTGGGAAGCAGTATATAAGTCTTAAGTGCTGTTGCTATTCTTGTTTCCTGTTTTCTTCTTAAATTTATATTTTTATCTTGTTCCTATGCTGTGAGCTACCTACCTACCTACCTACCTATTTATTTATCTAATAGTTTTTTGTGGCCTATTATATACAATCTTTATCTCTCATAACTGGTTTCTAGAGATGGTCTGGTGGCTATTTGCTTTTCACCTCCCTGTGCAGTTACATTTTCCCCTCTGGTTCAAATTCAATTCTTCTATGTTTCCCAATGTCTATTGAGATTCTGAAATCTCCAGGTCATGGTTATTCCGAAGTTGCCTTCCCCCCAAAAAAAAGACAACTGGACTTTCTTGGGTTTTCCTTTGAAAATGTTTGGCTTCTCATCTAAGAAGCTTCTGAAGAACTGAAGAAATTTCTTGGATGAGAAATGACATGCTTTCAAAGGAAGAAAAACCAAGAAAGTCCAGTTGCCTTTTGGGGAAAAAAAAGCACATTTGGGATATTCCTCCCAACATATACTATATTGTACTATATATTGTACTATATATTGTACTATATATTGTACTATATATTGTGCTATGTATTGTGTTTGTATGAAGCACAGTAGGAAGGTGTTGTCTGAAAATATATTGGTGCATTTGGACACTGTATTTTATTGTCCAATTCAGAAGCTAATCCTCAGCAGGAGAGGCCCTAGAATTTGGAGATATCCCCACTGCTATATTAGAGATGAAATGGTTTAATTGCTCAATGTCGTGCTTTAAAACGAACTTTTGGAAATAAACAGTGGAAGAATTAATTTCCTTCCTGTTCAGGTGGATACGTTTCCAAAATGCATTGAGTTGGACTCTAGGGGATGTACAGTACTTAGTTAGTCCATGACCTGATCTGAGCAAAATCAGCTCTTTTTATATTGTGTGTGTGTGTATGTGTGTAAATAAATAAATAAATAAAAAAGTACAGATAGTCCTTAGCTTACAACAGTTCATTTACTGACCATTTGAAGACAATGGCACTGAAAAACTGACCTATGACCCTTTTTTCACACTTATGACCATTGCAGCATCTCCATGGCCACGTGATTTACATTTGGATGCTTGACAACTAGTTTATATTTATGATGATTGCAATATTCTGGGGGTCACGTGAACAACTGTCGCAATCTTCTGACAAGCAAAGTCAACAGGGAAGCCAGATTCACTTAACAACCATGTTACTAATTTAACAACTGAAGTGATTCACTTAACAAAAGTGGCAAGAAAAGTCATCAAATGGGACAAAACGTTTGAGCCCAACATAAATTCTGGGCTCCATCGTGGCCGTAAGTCGAGAGGACTACCTGTACAATCGCTAACTGCACAAATGACTTACCTTGGTCTTCCGTCTGCCATTTTGTTTTGCTCACAGTAATAGTTTGCCTACAATTTGTAGGACATTTGGACTGGACACAGGACATTTATTTGGATTCTACTTACTTCAGTTGGTTGTGTTGGACGTTCAGACCATAAGGAATGGTCTCCTGAACAACGGGAGTCGGTAAATGAACCATTTCTCTACTTTTTTTGTACAGTTTCTGTCTCTTGTGAGGAACCATCTGTTCCTGAGCTACAAGGTTTGAAGGTTTGAATAGAAAGTATAAACCTGGTGTTGCATTGATATAGTCCTTCCATTGTTTTTGGCTTGATTTGTGACTCCTTGGATGTTCTCCAGGCCTTCTCAGCCCAGCCAAGGTTGCTGTCATTTGGCGTAAATGCCATATGTTAGTATTCAGATGATATATTACCTCAAAGGTCACAAATCATTATGCCGTGTCTCTTTTTACAGGCCTGTGATTAGAAATATTTATGCAAATGTGCCTTCTGAGGAGAAATGGCGCTTGGTGTTAGGCAACAATATGTGTGGTGAGTGTAATGAGATAGCTTGACTCATCCATGATGTTGCCTCAAAAACAATAGAAATTAACCGTAATGAAAAAAAAAATAGCTACTCTCCTCTGGCCCTTCTTTGGAAAAAAACAACAACCGTGTGTTGATCCTAGATTACGTTTTTGCCATTGTTGGGCTACTATTGCCTGGGATAACCAAGAAAAATAGACCCAGATTGGGAAAAACCCAGGGGAAAAATAATTCATTGTGGGTCATATTCAACTCTTCTATCAGTCCTTTGAGGTAGACCAGACTAGAATTTGAGGATTGGCACCTAATACTCATGAATGAAGGCAAATATAGGTGTCCCAGCCCAGAATAATGTTGCAAGATAGATAGATATATAGATAGATAGATAGATAGATAGATAGATAGATAGATAGATAGATAGATAGAATTCTTTATTGGCCAAGTGTGATTGGACACACAAGGAATTTGTCTTGGTGCAAATGCTCTCAGTATCCAAATGAGAACACCCCATCAGATGAAAATATAATTAGGAAAATATTGGATTGTGCAGAGATGGATAGATTGACATTGAAAAGAAAAGAAAAAAGAGATACAGAGTACTAGTTAACATGGGATAAGTTTTATCAATGATTAGAGATAAGAGTCAGAAATTAGATGAAGAAAGAGTATTGTTATGTTCAAGTAAATTGTAAATGTTTATAATTATAAGTATGCTAATATAATCAATATGATTACAAATAAGCTAATATAAGTATAAATATGGTTAGAATTAATTTGTTGTATTACTATCAGTATATATATATATTACTATTTCTTTTTTTCTTTTGTAAAATGGTATGCCTGGACAATATACTGTATTCAAATATTTATATATAAATAAAAAAACCTTGACTTAAGAAAAAAATCTAAAGGACCATCCCCCAATCACGGGGCCACGAACCGGTACTGCAACATTCACTTATCCAGACTTTTTTTCATCTTTCTTATCAGCCATTGTTAAGATTGGGGTGTTACATAGTATTATTACTATCATCCATATTATGACATTGCTAATCAGGGACCACATACGGATAAGAATGTAGCTTGTCAGATTTGGCAGTGGGAGTATTTTACGTCTCCAAGTGCAGCCACGTGCACAAATATTATTATGTTTATTATTATTTTCCTTCCTAATACCATGCTAAATAATAAATAAAGCAAAGGGAGTGGGCAGAGGAAAAAAGATAGGCATGAGATACACCCCTGTATTTATAAGGGTAGTTCCAGTGGGAAGCCTAAGGTTGTATTGACGTTGAGTTCTTGGGTGTTTATTTGCAGCGCACAAGTATGCACAAAAGAATTATCCAACTTTCTCCGGGTCAGCTTTGGAGGAAGCCGTGGCTGTGGGATCAACTCTCGGCAGATTATATAGGAGATCAGCGCGATCGGCTGTCACTGATTTCACTGACATCTGTCCCCACAGCGAGACAAGCTGCAAACATGAATTATTGAAGGCGTACACACACGGATCTGTGTCGTGATTACACCAAACAATATACTCTGCCGCACTCTTGAGAACCGAACGCATGCAGTTTGGCAGCCAGCTGCGTTAACCCTTCTTTCACAAGCTGTTCCCCTGTCTTCTGGCGCTCGGAGTTCTTCGGTGTGTGAATGATACAGAAATGGTGCGACGTACATATTCCTCCTCCTTATGTAAGCGGCACTGAAGCCACGGAAAGGCAATCGCGTCAGTTGGCTTTCCACGGTGGCTTTCAAACCATCTCCACGCATTAAACTCATACATTAAACTCATAGATTGCAATGTCCTACCTGTCAATGCATACTTCAGCTTCAACCATAACAACACAAGAGCACACAATAGATGCAAACTCAAGGTTAACCGCACCAAACTTCATTGCAGGAAATATGACTTCAGCAACAGAGTGGTCAATGTCTGGAATACTCTACCTGACTCTGTGGTTTCTTCCCCAAACCCCAAAAACTTTAATCTTAGACTGTCTACTATTGACTTCACCCCTTTCCTAAGAGGTCTGTAGGGGGCATGCATAAGCGCACCAATGTGCCTACCGTCCTTGTCCTATTGTTTCTTTTTATTTTTCGTATATGTACCCATTTCATGTATTCATAACTATGTATATACTTATACCTATTATCTTGTAAGCGATTGACAAATCAAATAAATTCTAAATTCTAAACTACTTGTGCAGATAATAGTGGTGCAAAAAAACTTGAGGTTTTTTTTTTTTTTTTGGCCAGGAACAAAATAAACAAGCGCACCAGAGATCTTATTGCAAAATAATACAATAGGCAGCTGAGATTTGTTGGCTCCCATCCAACATGGGTCGCTCCGAGCCTTCTTGAAAATGTTCCAACCCAATCAAACGTTTGGCAGAAAAGGAGGAAGATGCATTGTGTGTAGATGTGTGTGTGTGTGTGTGTGTGTGTGTTTAAGTGTAAATTGAGCTGACTTTTCTGCTTGAAGAGATAATCGGGGTGATCTCGAAACAGCCCCAGCAGCTAAGTCAGAAAGCTAGAGGGGATGAGAAACGATTCACATTATTCACTTAGTTTATTTAAAAGCAACAACAACCCTGTATTGATTTTTAATGTGAGAGAGATACGGAAGAAGCCAAAGCTTGGGGAATGTGATGCATTTCATCCTTTTTCTCATAATTTAGCTCAAAACTAAAACAAAGCAAAAAACAAAAAAAACAAAAAAAAAGACACAAAAATGAAGATACGGGAGAAGAGTAAGAATGTTTCTATCCAGGAACAAATTATTTCCCATAACCACTCACGAGAAGAAAAACAGCCTTGTAGAAAATACTTATAGAATGGTGCACGTAAGTTTTTTTCTTTTTTAACCTGTTCTATTTGGACTGAATAAATCATGAAAAAGTAAGATTGGAAAATTATTGAAACATTCAAGAATCACTCATCTTTAGAAGCTTCCTCCCCCCCCCCCTATCCTTCTCTTTCTAGAATACTTTATTGGCCAAGCGTGATTGGACACACAAGGAATTTGTCTTGGTGCAAATACTTTCAGTATACATAAAGAAAAAATACATTCGCCAAGAGTCAAGAATCATCAGGTATAACAATGATAGTCATAGGGTACAATCAAAAATCAAATCATACTAGGAAACAGTCAATATAAATCGTAAGGATACAAGTGACAAAGTTACAGTCCTACAATCACAAGTGGGAGGGGATGGGTGATAAAGAGTGATGAGAAGATTAGCAGTAATAGTAGTGCAGACTTTGTAATAGTTGAACAGTGTTGAGGGAATTATTTGTTTAGCAGAGTGATGGCATTCTGGAAAAAACTGTTCTTGTGTCTAGTTATTCTGATGTGCAGTGCTCTATAGCGTCGTTTTGAGGAAGGGAGTTGAAACAGTTTATATCCGGGATGTGAGAGGTCTGTAAATATTTTCACAGCCCTCTTTTTGACTTGTGCAGTATACAGGTCCTCGATTGAAGGCAGGTGGGTAGTAATTTTTTATTTATTTATTATTTTTATTTATTTATTTGTCAATTGCTTACAAGATAATAGGTATAAGTAAAACATAGTTATGAGTGCATGGATACATATAAGAAAAATAAAATATAAAAGAAACAATAGGACAGGGATAGTAGGCATGTTGGTGCGCTTATGAACGCCCCCTACAGGCCTCTTAGGAAAGGGGTGAGGTCAATAGTAGACAGTCTAAGGTTAAAGTTTTTGGGGTTTGGGGAAGAAACCATTGTTTCTTCTGCAGTCCTAATTATCCTCTGAAGTCTGTGTCTGTCCTGTTGGGCTGCAGAAACAAACCAGACAGTTTTAGAGGTGCAGATGATAGACTCAATATTATTCCTCTTTCTTTCTGCTTTTCTCTTCTTCTCCTTATCTCTCCTTTTCTACCTCCTCCCCCTCCTCCCTCTATCCTTCTTCTCTTTCTTTCTGCTTATCTTTTCTCCTTACCTATCCTCCTTCTCTTTCTCCTCCTTCCCCACTTCCCCTCCTTCTCTTTATCCCTTCCTCCTCCTCCTCTTCCCCTTATCCTTCTAGTTCTCTTTCTTTCTGCTTTTCTCTTCTCCTTCTCTTTACCCTTCTCTTCCTCCTCCTCCTTCTCCCCCTCCCATCCTCCTCCTCCTCCTCTGTACATGAATGTTCATTACCATTTTTGGAAAGATACTTCATCGCTGAAGAGCACATTGTCAATCAACCCCATGGGAAATAAATCAATCTGAAAATAAGTTCCTGGCCTTGAGAATCAATGCAGTATAGTAGTGATGAAGGTATTGGAATGGGATCACGGGGAACAGGTTCCTCACTTGATCATGGAAGTCATTGAAATTCCATTGGAACTCATTCAAGTTTCAGCCCTTGGAAGGTAGATCTAACTCAGAAATCAATCATGCAGGTAGGCCTTGTCTTATGACCACAATTCAGCTCAATGTTTCTGTGGTTGAGTGAGAGATTTTGTGATGACCCAGGATGGGATACAAAATAAACACAGTCACAAAAACAGGTGAAGCCTCTTTTATTCCTTCACTTTGTTTCTGAGCTCCAAATATCCTTGACTGGAGACAAAAAATTCCCCCACAAACAATTATGAAAAGGAGAAAATGCAGTTTAAACAAAAAATGCCTATAAATTATAAAGGGTAAAAACAACACAAACCACACTGAAGCAATTAAGGGAACGAGGCAAGATAAGGGCTTGAAGACGTCCACAGACATTGGAACACACACTGGGAAGGACGCCAAACCCAGAGAGGAATGACAGACTAGAGATATTTCCATGCTGTTTCCAGCACTGGCCCATACGCATGTCCGTCCTTTTAACCAGTTCTCACAGCTGCAGCCCATGAAGAGGATCAAAGCCCTCTCCTCCAGAGTAGACCACATCTCTCCCTTATCCTCTCCTCCCTGCATGCCCTAGGATGGAGACTCCTCTGACTGCCCAGCCAGCCTCTGCCCTTCCCCAGCCTCCTCCACAACCTCCGGAGCCACACTTCCACTCCCTGTCGGCTGTTCCTCCTCTCCCTTGGAGTCAGATTCTAACAGGGCCATGACACATTTGTTAAGTGACCTTTGCCCCGTTTTGCAATCTTTCTTGCCACAGTTGTTAAGTGAATCACTGCAGTTGTTAAGTTAGTCACACGGTTATTAAGTGAATCTGACTTCCCCATTGACTTTGCTTGTTTGCAAAAGGGGATCACGTGACCTCCGGGATATAGCAACAGTCATAAATAGGAATCAGTGGCCAAGTGTCTGAATTTTATTCATGTTACCGTGGGGAGGCCGCCATGATCATAAGTGTGAAAAAACATCAAAATTCACTTTTTTCAATGCCGTAACTTCAAATGGTCACTAAACAAATGGTCGTAAATTGAGGACTAACTGTATGGGTGCGATTCAACTGGTATAATAACTGGTTTGGTGAGCACGCGCTTTGCATGAAAAACGCACATTCCGTGTGCGCAGTCTGCATTCGAAAAAGCCCATTTTCAGCTCTTCAGCTGCAGCCCCTGTGAATAAAACAGCTGAGGCGTGGCAAACCGCTCTCCAAAGCCAATCAGCTGTGCTCTAAAAACAGGAAATAAAGGACAGGAAGGAGCAGGGATGGGCGGGCAGACCCAAAGTGAACTGGTTCAGAGCCAGATGATCATTGGAACAAGGGGTTTCCCCAAACTGGTCCAAACTGGGAGAATCCTACCCCTGTGAATATGTGTTATAGTTTGTTCCGGATCATCACAGTCGCATTGTGGGCTCTCAGCCATTCCTGGACTCAAATAATAATTTGAGCTTTGTCCCATCACAATGGGACTGAAATAAGAACCTATTCATTAACATGAAACTTCTTTTTAACCCCAACTTCAGGGGTGGGATGCTACCGGTTCTGCCCGGTTCTATAGAACCGGTAGCTCTGAAGAGCAGCAGACACTGAACTGATTCTGTATTTGCTTGCTGTTTGGCCCACATGCCCACCCAAGGCTCTTCTCTGCCCTTTATTTCCTGCTTTTTCAACCTCAGCTGCTTAGTATGGCACAGCTGAGGTTGAAAAAGCAGGAAAAAAGAGGCTTTTCAAATGCTGCGCACCAACACGCAGCGCTTTTCAGCTGTCTGGATGACACAGCTTAAGGTTTTTTTTACACGCAAAACGTAGTCACCAAACCAGTAGTAACACCAGTTGAATCCCACCCCTGCCCAGCTTCTTTTAATTCTCTTTATTTGTAATCCTCCCCTGTGATAAATTGCAAAACAAAGAAGCTATCTATTAAGGGCCCAGCAGGATGGAAGAGAGGGAAAAAAAATGGAGGCTTATACAGCAATCAAAGTTTCAGCCAGCACCCAACTTCCGTGGGGTCGAAGTAATTTATAACCCAGATCTTGGAAGCAGCTTCTTATATCGGAAACCTAGCAGGAATATTCTAGGCTTGATCATAATGGATTATTTATTCTAAATATACTCCGAGTAATTGTATAGCTCATGTCCAGCAGGTCAGGATTACAAATTTCATTAGACTTTTCAGAGATTGGAAGCCTTCAGACAATTGCTGTAAGTCCATCTAAGAGGAAAAACCGTTTCCTCAATATGGGAGGCGAGAGGTCAGTAATATTGCTTTCCTTAAGATTCAATTTCATTTACTGGGGTGGGGGAGGGAGATGAGGAGGGGAAATCCTTCTTTATCTTGTTTTTAGTGGGAGAGATCAGGTGTGACAGGAAGATTACACCCTCCTAAGCAACCCACTTACGGGAGTCTGGGTCCAGTTTCTGAGGGAACTAGTTTGGCTGGCTTGCACCGTTTTTCTTGGGCTATGCTCAGTGGTGGGATTCAGCCAGTTTGCACCCGTTCGGGAGAACTGGTTGTTACCTTTCTGAGCAGTTTGGTGACCTGGCTATTGGAAGAAATCATTAGGGCAGAGAACCGGTTGTTAAATTATTTGAATCGCACCATTGGCTATGCTGTAGCTCTCAGAAGCCCAACAAGAAGTTAAAAATAACGGTGTGCAGACAACGTCAAATAAGGAGCAGAATTGGAAGAAACTTTGGGGTTCTTCTAGCCTAACCTTCTGCTTGAACAGGAGACCCTACACCACAGGTATGAAACTCAAGGCCTGCAGGCCAGAGCCCGCTGGCAGGGTGGTTTGATCTGGCCTGCAGGGGTCACCCTGGAAACAATGAGGGACCAGCTTGCAGTTCCTCTGCCAATGAAAATGGATTCCCGAGCCCTGTTTCTGGCTGCGACGGCCTCCTGCAACCCTCTGCCAACGAAAATGGAGCTCGGGAGGGGTCAAGCACAAGGACACCCAAGGTCAAACACAACCCTGATGCGGCCCTCAATGAAATCAAGTTTGACACCCCTGCCCTATTCCATTCTGGACAAATCGCTGTGGAGTCAGAATAGAATAGAATAGAATAGAATAGAATAGAATAGAATAGAATAGAATAGAATAAGATGGGAGGGGAGGGGAGGGGAGGGGAGGGAAGGGAAGGGAAGAGAAGAGAAGAGAAGAGAAGAGAAGAGAAGAGAAGAGAAGAGAAGAGAAGAGAAGAGAAGAGAAGAGAAGAGAAGGAAGGGAGGGAAGGGGAGGGGAGGGGAGGGCAGAGGAGAGGAGAGGAGAGCTGGAAGGGACCTTGGAGGTTTTCTAGTCCGACCCCCTGCTTGGGTAGGAAACCTTATACCCTTTCAGACAAATGATTATCCAATCTCTTCTTAAAAACTTCCAGTGTTGGAGCACCTACAACTTCCAGAGGCAAGCTGTTCCACTGGTTAATTGTTCTTATTGTCAGGAAATTTCTTCTCAATTCTAGGTTGGTTTTCTCCTTCATTAGTTTCCATCCATTGTTTCTTGTTTTGCCATAAGGTGTTTTGGAGAGTAGGTCAATCCCCTCTTTTCTGGGACATCCCCTCAAGTACTGGGAGACTGCTATCATGTCACCCCAGCCCTTCTCCTTGTTAGGCTAGACATACCTAGTTCCCACAACCGTTCATCATAGGCTCCATTCTCCACCTTTGATTCTCTTCTGTGTAGTCTGCTCCCAAGTTCTTAAAATTCTGTTCCCGTAAATAATATTCTTTTTGTCTAATTGGATCCCTTATTCTCAGCATGCTTGAGAATTTCCTTTTGGTTTCTCTACAGGAGGCTTCTGAGTTGATTTTATTATTGAGGGCAGCCAAGGTGGTATGAAAAGTATGTTGTGATGATGTCAAAACGATGTACAGATAGTCCACAAAGTACAACCACAATTGGACCCGGAATTTCCATTGCTAAGCAAGTTGTTAAGTGAGCCATGCCCAATTTTACCCATGTGCCATGGTCATTGCATGAATCACCACAGTCGTTAAGCAAATCCGAGAAAATAAAAGAACATTCTCCATCAATCAGGAAGAGAGCTGCAATTCCATGTTGCAGAAATTTTTTTTTCTTGAACCATAAATACACAAGTTTTTTTAGAATTCATAATCATACCTGATGATTTTTGACTCTTGACGAATGTATTTTTTCTTTTATGTATACTGAGAGCATTTGCACCAAGACAAATTCCTTGTGTGTCCAATCACACTCGGCCAATAAAAGAATTCTAATTCTAATAAAACCTTACAACTTTCTTGCCCGTGATAACATATCCACAGTTGCTTCGCTGCGGCTACACAGTGGTTGTAACTAAGCCTTTTAGACGGCTCTGGATGTGTGCATAAAACTTTTCTTTCCAGTGATTTACAAGTAGGTCATTAGCTTTTAACATACGGTGTAGTGAGAGTAACAGCACCACAAGAGGAAGACATCATAGGATTAATTGTAGCAATCACATTCCTTTGTTTATAGCAGGCTCATATTTTAGGAAAAATGGAATGCTTCTTTAATCCTATGCCCTCCAGACGTGTCGTGATTGCAACCTAGAATTCTCTTCTCAGTCCTAGCATCTGTGGATTGCATTAGAAAAAGGTTGGGCTGTAACAATGGAAGAAAAAGATGCACTTTTGATATTATTTATCACCAACATTCTGCATCTGTGTGCTATTTTTATGGACTTTGCCAGAATATATAATTTGTTTATTTCATTTTTTATCCTTATTTGTATCCATGTATTCATAACTATGTTTTTACTTATGCCTATTATCTTGTAAGCAATTGACAAACCAAATAAAATAAAATAAAAAATAAAAAAGGGCATTGCATCATAAACCATGCACTACTAAGAAGTTAGGATATGTATACAGTTAATTATTATAGGTATGTTTTTCATGGAAGAATAAAGAAGAACATGTTACATTTTTGCCATAAAGGGAGCTTGTCAAGATAGCACAATAATATGTATGATGAAGACATATATTATATTTTAGTGGATGTCATTGTTGCTATGAAAGTTCAAATCAGTATTTGAAAATGACAAGTTTGGTTAAAATTGATGGATTGATTATGTGCCCTCAAGCAGGTGTGGACTCTTAGTAAGCATTTACTTTTTCTCCAGAACAATTGATCACCAACCTGACACTTGAGGTCTCCCAGTGGCGCACTCATAGTTTTTAGCTGAGTTCATCCATCTTGCAACTGGGTCATTCTCTTCTTCTTATCTATTCCACCCTTTCTAGCACTGTAGATTTTCTAAGCCAACTAGGTTTTTGCATAATATGTCCAAGTATGATAATTTGAACCTGGTCATTCATACCTCAAGTGAGAATTTTTGCTTGCTTGCTTCATGATGTATCCTTGGCTGTTGTTGGAATAAACCAGGTAGAACTGGAGGGCGGAGTTAAACATGCCATCAGTTTAGAGTCCTTGTGTTGCCACAAAAGACTCTAGTCCAATCTCTCTTGAATTCTTTTCTTCTCAACATCAGTTTAGTGTTGACCATTAGTTGATGAGATTCTTGTGTACAGATTTCAATATGCTGAAATTGGTTGATCCTGATTCTTCACTTCTGATAGCCCTCCATGATATTCTTAAGAATCTTTTCCAAATCCAAAAGCTTTACTAATTTTTCTATCCTGCTTTTATGTATATTAAATCTTCACCTATTTCAATTTCCCAAATCTCTTTTTATTATTCCCTCCCACATCTTCTGTTCTATCTGTTGGCTATTTCTAGAAAACCTTAAATTGTTAATAGCAATAGCACCTAGACTTATATATCGCTTCACAGTGCTTCACAGCCCTCTCTAAGTGGTTTACAGCCTTCTCTAAGCAGTTTGCATATTGCTTCCAATAATCAGGGTCCTCATTTTACCGACCTCAGAAGAATGGAAGGCGGAGTCAATCTTGAGCCTGGTGAGATTCTAACTGCCAAATTGCTGGCAGCCGGCAGTCAGCAGAAGTAGCTTGCAGTCCTCAGAAGTAGCCTGGAGTACTGCATTCTAACCACTGCATCACCATGACTCTGATAAAGATAGGTATTCAAATATCATCATGTAGTGTGGTCTCTGACGACATACTAAAAATGACTTAGGCACTTGAGGTGAATATTTTTCATTACAATCTCTGCAGGGGTGGGATTCAAATTTTTTAACAACTGGTTCTGTGGGCGTGGCTTAGGTGGTGCGTGTGGCTTGGTGGTCATATGACTGGGTGGACATGGCTTGGTGGTTATGTTATTGGCTGGGTGTGGCCAACTCAATATCACTCACATCGAGGCACGCATCTCCTCACCTGGCCTCTCATGACTATGGGGATGCTGCAAAGGTTGTAAGTGTGAAAAATGGTCATAAGTCACTTTTTCCAGTGCCATTGTAACTTTGAATGGTCACTCCACACAAGCAATGTATCAGCAAAAGAGGAGAAAAAAACTCCAGAGAAGTTCCTGAGGCAGGAAGTCTAGTCCTGCCAAGAATGTAATAAGGGTTAACAGAGAGGCAGTTTCTGTAAGCAACACCAGAATGTTTCCTTCCTGCCTTCCTTACAGGATTAGGCCAGTCATTTCTTCTAACAACCAGTTCTCCGAACTGCTTAGAATGTTAACAACCAGTTCTAGCGAATAGGTGCGAACTGGTAGAATCCCACCCCTGAATCTCTGGCACTGTTCTCAAAGTGGAAATTCTTATTTTAGATGTTGCTTGACATGTTCATGAAAAACATTTATTTTCTCTATTCAAATTCCTTCTATCTTCAAGCTTGATATCCATGTATGTTTCTAATAGCTCTCTCTCTTTCACACACACACATAATGTACTATATATTTCACTCCTACAAATATTTCATTTTTGGACTTTGCTTTCTCCCCTCCTTCATGGAGTGGGTCAAGTCCAGCATTTTCTCCAACTGTGCCAATTATTTCATCCTTCAACATACAGTCACCCTAGGCTATAAAAAGCCATATGGCTGAAAAGTATGGTCAGAAGTAGAGATTCTTCAAAAAATCTGGTAAACCAGATTTGTTGCAATGAGTGGCTGAATGTTTATTTATTTATTTTATTTATTTATTTATTTTATTTTGTCAATTGCTTACAAGATAATAGATATAAGTAAAAACATAATTATGAATACATGGATACATATAAGAAAAATAAAATATAAAAGAAACAATAGGACAGGGATGGTAGGCATGTTGGTGCGCTTATGCATGCCCCCTACAGATCTCTTAGGAAAGGGGTGAGGTCAATAGTAGACAGTCTAAGGTTAAAGTTTTTGGGGTTTTGGGAAGAAGCCATAGAGTCAGGTAGAGTATTCCAGACATTGACCACTCTGTTGCTGAAGTCGTATTTCCTGCAATGAACTTTGGTGCGGTTAACCTTGAGTTTGTATCTATTGTGTGCTGTTGTGTTGTTATGGTTGAAGCTGAAGTATTCATTGACAGATAAGTCATTGCAATGTATGATTTTATATACTATACTTAGATCGGACCGAAGGTGACATAGTTCTATGTTTTCTAGGTCTAGACTTTCGAGTCTGGTGGCATATGGTATTCTGCAATGAGTAGAGGAGTTGAGAACTCTTCTTGTGAAATATTTCTGGACTTTCTCAAGTGTGTTAATATCAGATATGCAATGTGGGTTCCAGACTGATGAGCTATATTCGAGTATTGGTCTAGCAAATGTTTTGTATGTTCTAGTTATTAGTGTAATATTACAAGAGAAAAAGCTACGTAAGATTAGGTTAACAACTCTTAACGCCTTTTCGGCTATGTAGTTACAGTGGGCTCTAGCACTTAGATCATTAGAGATGAGTACTCCAAGATCCTTGACAGAGTCTGGATCATCAACAAGGTCTTGACTATTCAGCCTATATTTTATTTTCTGATTTTTTTTTGCCAATATGTAGGACAGTACATTTATTTGTTGAGATCTGAAGTTGCCATTTGTTTGGCCATTCTGATACATAGTCAAGGTTTTTGAAGGGTAGCAATATTGTCGGTGGTGTTGAATAGCTTTACATCATCAGCGAAGAGAACACAGTTGCTCTTAATATGTAGCCCTGAGGAAGGGAGGTTGATTAAGAACATGATAACTGCCTTCCAGGACTTCAGGGGCTGTCACAGAGATTAGGGGACTGAGTTATTCTCCAAAGCACTGAAGGACAGCACAAAAAATAATAGATGGAACATTTGTTAAAGAGAGATTCAACCTAGAAGTAGGGAGACATTTTCTGATAGTGAGAACAATTAATCAATGGAACAACTTGCCTCCTGGTTGTGGGTGCTCCATCACTGGAGGTTTTCAAAAATAACTGGACAACCATTTGAGGAGGTGGTATAACATCTCCTGCCTTGAACAGTGGGTTGGACTCGAAGACCTTCAAGGTCCCTTCTGACCTTATGATTCTATATCCTATGTTCTATCTGCTAAGCCATTGTGATTGAATACCTAATATCGAATCTATTGGGACAGCCCCAAAATTGGAAGAGACAGTGGAAGAAGAACCATAATATTATGTTTCTCTTGAGTGTAAGAGTTTTGTAGGTTCTACAGACCAGTGGTGGGATTCAATTTTTTTTTACTACCGGTTTTGTGGGCATGGTTTGGTAGGCGTGCTGGGGAAGGATGCTGTAAAATCTCCAGTCCTACTAGAAGTGGTATTTGCTGGTTCTCCAAACTACTCAAAATTTCCACTACTGGTTCTCCAGAACTGGTCAGAACCTGCTGAATACCCATCTCTGCTACAGACCTACGAAGCAGAATTTTTACAGCTATTTTGTGCCTCCACACTGGCTTAGCGTTAGTGAGACTTTGAAGCATTTCAACATATATTTAAGCGCTGTTATATGAGGTGCTAATTCCAGTGTTTCTATTATGTAGCTAGAAGATTCCAATAAAGACACTGCTTCAGCAAGTAGCAACTCTTGGATGGGCTTAGGTGATTTTTAAGAAGCTAACCAGGGTTGGGTCTTGATGGTACTTAGATGGGAGAACACCTAGGTTGATGGTATCAGCTAGATAGGAAAATAGAAAAGTACCACTGATGAATGCCAAAACAAACCCACAATACAATGAAGAAGAAGAAAAAACTCCTGGAACTCCACCAAATCCTGGAATTTGGAGAACATTTTTTTTTTAAAATTCCTTCAGAAGAAGGACGATTGTTATTTATTTGTTTAGCATTATTTTTATTCTACCTGGGGTGGTAAAATAAAACAAACGATGATGAAGATGGCCATTTGAAGTTTCCAGCGATTGTTTTGGAGGAGGTCAGAATAATCCCTATGCAGAACTTCAACTCCATAAATTAATTGGCTATCATCAAAGGTGCTGAAAACGCATTTTAATTTCCCAAGATTATCAGTTCTTTATGCAATCCTACTTTCCACATACTCTCCAAGAACTACACTTCTGTTCAACTAAACACAACATTTATTTTCTTATTCACATTAAGTTGTTTTACTTTCAGGAGCTTTAGATGGCATCCATTATATTTTCTTCTCTACCTCTTCCTTTCGACAACCACTCTCTGAGTCAGATATATATATTTCTCTCTCCATCCCCCTTCCTCCCTTCCCCCTCTCTTTCTGTGTCTGTCTACCTACCTACCTACCTACCTACATCTATCTATCTATCTATCTATCTATCTATCTATCTATCTATCTATCTATCTATCTATCTATCTATCTATCTATCTATCCTCTCTCTCTCATCTTACTATTTATCTATATCTATCTATCTATCTATCTATCTATCTATCTATCTGTCTATCTATCTATCTATCTATCTATCTATCTATCTATCCTCTCTCATCTTACTATTTATCTATCTCTATCTATCTATCTATCTATCTATCTATCTATCTATCTATCTATCTATCTATCTATCTATCTATCTATCTATCTATCTATCTATCTATCTATCCTCTCTCATCTTACTATTTATATCTATCTATCTATCTATCTATCTATCTATCTATCTATCTATCTATCTATCTATCTATCTATCTATCTATCTATCTATCATCTGTCACCTAATTATTTTCTTGCTAATCTTTTACACTTTTTAACAGTAATTCCCTTTCAAAAATATCAACCAGTCAGTGAAGGTTCTTTGAAGAAAAAAAATGACTGCTCGTGTAAACAATTAATGGTTGTTAAGCATGGCAGTGTATATTATGACAAACAACACATGCTACATTATGCCAGCTGGTGTAATGATGTGATAATGTCTGACTCATTAACTCTGGCACACAGTTTACGATGCCCTTCTATGACAGGATTAATTGATTCACACATACATTAAAACAAAAATAACTAAATGGAAATTCAGCTGGAAGCTTGGCTCCTCATTTGCCACAAACCTCCACTAGTAGTTACAACTCAAGGGTAATGTCCCTTTACCAGAAGGACTCTAGCCGTGGCAACCGTCTTTGATACGGTAGGTATGGATCAATAGATGTTTGGATTTAAATGCAAGGAGTTTTTTAGTTTTCCTAGATCCAAATCTAGGAAGTTAAAAATGTCCTGTTTTGATAATACCCATATTATTTATTCACTAATATTACATATTAGTGAATGGTGAGGTGGCCTAGAGGTGGACCTCTCACCTCACAATCAGGAGGCTTTGAGTTCGATCCCAGGTAGAGGCAAATATTTATCTTTCTGGGCACAATGAGAATATATCTGTTGAAAAAAACTCCACATTGGCAACAGGAAGGGCATCCGGCCAGTGAACACTCAGCTCCATTCAGTTGTCCAGACTCCACCCTACAAGGGATTATGGGGGTCATTAAAAAGATTACATGTTAGTAAGGAGAGTTAACAAGCTAGTACTGGAGCACGTGACTCCAGACATATTATTAGGGGAAAAAAATCACAAAATTGTGTGTTACTTATTTTGGCCATGTCATGTAGATAGATAGATAGATAGATAGATAGATAGATAGATAGATAGATAGATAGATAGATAGATAGATAGATAGACAGACAGACAGACAGACAGACAGACAGACAGACAGACAGACAGACAGACAGACAGACAGACACAATTCTTTATTGGCCAAGTGTGATTAGATACACAAGAAATTTGTCTTGATTTATATGCTCTCAGTATACATAAAAGAAAAGATACATTCATCAAGAATCATAAGGTACAACACAATAATAGTCATAGAGTACAATAAGCAATCAAATCATACTAGGAAACAGTCAATAAAAAACATTAGGATACAAGCAAGAAGGTTACAATCATACAGTCATAGATGGGAGGAGATGGGTAAAAGGAAGGATGGGAGGATTAATAGTAATAGTAATGCAGACGTAATAAATAGTTGGACAGTGTTGAGGGAATTATTTGTTCAGCAGAGTGATGCATTCGGGAAAAACTGTCCTTATATCTAGTTGTTCTGGTGTGCAGTGCTGTATAGCGTTGTTTTGAGGGTAGGTGTCAGCGTTCCAGCAAACCTCCATTCCAATCAATAACTCCGAGACAGACATATCTCAAAGATACCTGTATTTGGATAGAAACTGGCACATCTGTGGAATCCCAAATCTGAAAGTTTTCAGGTTTCCTTGCAATATTCAAAACAAACAAATCCATCTCCGCTTGGCTGTCATTACATCACATGGCCCAATCACAATCCATCCTAAACTAAGATTCTTATTTCATTCTGCGCCATACTCAATGACCTTGAACTAGCAAAATAATTTTATTTTGTCTACTTAGAGATACTCAATTGAATCCACCCCCGTCCCAATTTCTAGGCTTGTGGTAGCATCAAATCTCAATATGGCTTCCAAAGCTGACAGTAGGATATTTTTTTTTGGGGGGGGATTCATTGGTAAAAGCAATTATGTTGGGAAGTATTAGTGGTAAAAAGGAGACCAGGCCACCAAAGAACATGGTAGCTAGACACCATCAAAGCTGAAACCAACTAGAGCATAGACCAACTCAAAGAAGTAGTGCAAGATTGGAAGATGTAGAAAGACCTGGACCATCAAATCATCTAGAGTCGGACTTGACGGAAAGGAAACCATCATCCTTTAATTAATTGAGATTTCACTATATTTGCACAGTTTCATGGCTAGTTTCAATATCCTCGGTTGTCTGAGCTGCACGTGACATGAAGTTGCTCAGATCATGCAAGGAGAGGATGGAAAGAATATAAGAAGACACGATGGTCCCCTAAGGTTAAAATCAGGGGTGGGATTCTGCCAGTTCACACCTGTTCGCTAGAACCGGTTGTTAACATTCTAAGCAGTTCGGAGAACCGGTTGTTAGAAGAAATTACTGGCCTAATCCTGTAAGGAAGGCAGGAAGGAAACATTCTGGTGTTGCTTACAGAAACTGCCTCTCCATTAACCCTTATTACATTCTTGGCAGAACTAGACTTCCTGTCTTTGGAACTTCTCTGGAGTTTTTTTCCCCTCCTTTGCGGGCACTTTGCTTGTGTGGCGTGACCATTCAAAGTTACAATGGCACTGAAAAAAGTGACTGATGACCATTTTTCACACTTACGATTGTTGTCATGAGAGGCCAGGCGAGGAGATGCGTGCCTCGATGTGAGTGATATTGAGTTGGCCACACCCAACTAATAACATGACCACCAAGCTATGTCCACCAGGTCACATGACCACCAAGCCACACCCACTACCTAAGCCATGCCCACAGGACCGGTTGTTAAAAAATTTGAATCTCACCCCTGGTTAAAATGGTATTGCCCATTGAATGTAAGAGTCACGTGTATGAAATGCAGGATTTGGCCTGGCCCAAATAATTGATAGAGGGAGGCCATATTTTAGCAGCAGATGAGAAGGGCAGCTCAAACTCTTCTTCCTTGAAGGACAGAGCTACATATTCCACCTGGAGAATTTGAACCAGTCCAGAGAAATGAATTCCAAAGAAATGTTTGGAATGTTATAACAATTTGTCAACTTTTTAAAAGTCATGCATCCTTAAATATCCCCAGCAGCTGTTATCTGGATATGAATATATCTTTCTATCATATTTTTTTTTAATATACACACATAGTCCTTTTTATATGCATATAAATACCATGTATTTATTATTATTATTTTCTTAGACAACCTTATCTAAGTGATACCCTGGGGGAAAAACAATCTCAGCAGGCTGTATTTTTATGGAACTTAAAATACACACATTGATTTTTAGTATTTGCCCCAATGTGCAGTAACGTGTGAACTTTTCTATTAAAGGCTTGTAGATCCCAACAGGCTGCATTTGTTAGGATAATTGCACCATGGTGGAGTTTTATTTTGGTGGATTGCAACATTTTCCTTTAGAAGAAATTTGTAGCAAATTTCATGGCCCTATTCCTGGCTCCCAAAATGGACGTATCACTTACCAAAACAAGCAGAGAGCGCCATATCATGCACAGATAATATGGTAGGAAGGACACGGCTGCGATTGTCATGTCCTCTGGGATCTTTTAGAGGGCAGAACAATCCTTCTGCATCTTTCTGTTTTAATCACAAACATGAGTAGTAGGATTCAAGGAGTGGCTCAGCCAGTAACCAACTTACCATACATATCTATGAATTATTCTCTCTCCCCCCCCCTCTCTTCCTCTCCCCCGCTCCATCCATCCATCCATCCATCCATCCATCCATCCATCCATCCATCCATCTATCTATCTCTATTGTCATCTATCTATGAAGCTATCATCTATCTACCTCTATTTCAGGACATCTCTCTCTCTGTCATCTATCTACAGTATGTAACTATCATCTATTTATCTGTGTCTATATCTGTCAGCCAGCCAGCCAGCCTGCCTGCCTGCCTGCCTACCTACCTACCTACCTACCCACCCACCTACCTACCAATCTATCTATCTATCTATCTATCTATCTATCTATCTATCTATCTATCTATCTATCTATCTATCTATCTATCTATCTATCTATCTATCTATCTATCTATCCATCCATCCATCTCTCAAGCTAGGTATCATCTATCTATCTTAGGATATGTAAGTGCCTACACTTGAAATTTTGAAGCAGCCCCATAATGCCTTGAAATATGTAGCAGTAAAAAGTAGCTCCATTCCAGAGGACCAAGAGATAGTTTTATTGGAAGAAAAAGAGTTAAGAAAGCTCCTTTCTAGCCATTCCCAGAGTATATCTTTAATTATGCAAATAGTTACTTTGCTTTGGCAACATTTCTGTCTATAGGTAAGGAACAACAAAGAGTACTACTTAGAAGTAACTCAACATATCTTTCTTAATTTTGGCAGCCTGACAAAATACTTCCCTTCTTTTTCAAAAGAGGGGGAGGGGGCTACTTGGCCCGGAAATATTTCTCCTGTCCAAAATCAATGACATCCTGGTCGCTTTTAGACCCGGAACTTAATCTACTGGATTCTTGTGCTGGGAGAGTGGTTTTTTTTTTTAAAATACAATGCTCCATGAGCCCATTGAGAAACTGCAGAAAATTTGATGCGAAGGCTTGTGTTTCCAATACATATATAAAATATTGTCACGTTAAGGCAAACCGTGAGGTCCCCTGAAGGTCATGATTACCTTCCTTGCAGAAGACAGGCAATTCAATAATTCAGTAAGACCTTGGCTTGTTCCCTCGCTACCCCTGAGAAACGGTGTCATCAGCCATCCCTTTCTATTCATTCCAGATGAGAAGCTGGCACCAAATGTTTCTCTCTTGAAAAGGGGGTAGCCCAGGAACAGGTTATGCTCGGTAATGGATCCAGAGAACAGCTGGACAGATGCAACCTGTCAAAGCATGTGGTGAAGATCAATGAAACACAGTATCCTTGGCTCAATGATACAGAATGAGCCCTTCGTCAACACCCCTAATTAAACCCAGTTTTGCATTTTGAAAGGGTTGTGTGCCTCACCCACCTCACATTACTACCTGAAAATCCTGGAGGCTCATTGTTGGAAGAGATGGTTCCAGGAAAAAAAAAAAATCTACTTATTGGGCTTGGATTAAGAGACGGTTTGCTTTGTAAATGCATGACTCTGCGATGCCCAACTGCTTTGCCGTCAGATGTTAACGGTCAGATGCCCTGGAAAATCTTCATTTCATAGGAGTGTGGAAATCAAACAAGATCTGCAACCAAACAATACAGACATAGACTTCGACAGATAATTAGAACTGCAGAAAAAAAACAATTGCTACAAACCTGCCTTCCATTGAGGACCTGTGTACCGCACGAGTCAAAAAGAGGGCTGTGAAAATATCTCAGACTCCTCACATCCTGAATATGAATTGTTTCAACTTCTACCTTCAAAACGATGCTATAGAGCACTGCACACCAGAACAACTAGATAAAGGACAGTTTTCCCGCAAATGCCATCACTCTGCTAAACAACTAATTCCCACAACACTGTCAACCTATTTACTAAGACTGTATTACTATTATTCCTCTAATACTAAATTATAATAACATTTCCTAGTACCTACCTCTTCCCACTTATGAATATAACGTGTTGCTTGTATCTTTACAATATATATTGTTTTATTTGTTTTTTAGTATGATTCAATTGCTTATTAGTAACATATGACTATCATTAAATGCTGTATCTTATGATTCTTGATGAATGTATTTTTTCCTTTATGTACACTGAGAGCATATGCACCAAAGACAAATTCCTTGCATGTTCAATCAACCATGGCCAATAAAGAATTCTATTCTATTCTATTCTATTCTATTCTATTCTATTCTATTCTATTCTATTCTATTCCATTCCATATTTTCTATTCTATTCTATTCTATTCCATTCCATCCCATTCCATTCCATTCCATATTTTCTATTCTATTCTATTCTATTCTATTCTATTCTATTCTATTCTATTCTATTCTATTCTAATCCAGTTCTGAATGGACACTGTCTTTTACCCGGTTGTTTCATTGCAATGATATGCTTTATAAAAAACCCACCAGCGATAACCCCAGAGTAATTTTACTGTTAAAAAATTATGTCTCGATGATGTGCCACCAGTTCAAAGATTGGGTTTTTTTAAGGGATTTATTGGTTTTTAGGTCACCTGATTCTATGTAGGATTTGTATGTGCAGTAAAAAAAAGCCAAATGAGAAGGATAGATAGAGAAGAACCAAAAAAATGAGAAAGATAATGTATTTAACTGGAAACTCAGTTAAATCTTAACTCTGAATCTCTTTAGATGGACACATTTAAGTACCATACAGTATTTTCCCCCAAATAAAACCTACTCGGAAAATAAACCCCGATGCATCTTTTGCAGCAAAAATTAATACAAGACCCAATCTTATTTTGGGGGAAACACAGGCACCTTCAAATCTTGGCCAAAAATATCACAGCGTAGTACAACCTAGAAATTCATGCATGCCACCTGCTTTCCCTGGAACATTTTAACATATTTGTTATGGAAAAGCAACAACAAAGCAGAATCCATGCTCTAGTCTGCATTATTGACCAAGATTAAACAGTTAGAATTATTTTGTGACATTGGAAAGATAAACAGTCACCTATGGTGGTGGAATGGATCACACCATTAACTCTGATGACATCTTGTAAAAAAGTGATTAATAGGTTACAGGAAAGCAGAGACAAATGAAATGAAATCACCGTTGCTTTCTTGAACTCTTTGCAACACGGCTAATAGATTATGGTCAGCAGTGAAAACAGGAACATTTTTCCTGATGTTAATTGCTGAAGACTCTTAATTAGGGAATGGATTCATTTCAGCCAGGACTGAATTGTGGTTTAAAACCCTTAGATCAGCCCTTAATATCTGACAGTCACATATTTGAAGGCTTCGGGGTATCCTAGAGTCCTTATAAAAGCATTAAAATTTGGGACAACTGCTTCAATTATTGAACACCCCTTTTCTAAGTTTTGGTGTCAGCTAGCTGCTTACGTACAAATTAGCACGCTCATCTCATTTTGATTCCAAAATGAGGATATATATATAAATCATATATATATATGATTTATATATATATTATATATATATAAAATGCTAGTAACTCTTCTTGCATTCTGTTTTAAGATAGCTAATGTATAAAATTAATTTGGGATTTTTGACTGTATAGCAATTTGCTGCAGTTCTTACTTTCTTATAACATTTACACTTGCAACCCACTTTGATAGGAAATGCTTGATTGGGTGAATCACAGAATTACAAGTGATAACTTCTTGCTTAAGTTCCAAAGGTGCTTTTTTTCCAAGAGGCAACTGGACTTTCTTTCTTTTTCCTTGAAGAAGGTTCGCTTCTCATCCAAGAAGCTTCTTCAGTTCTGACTGAATGGTGTGGAACAGGAGGATTTATATTCCTTGCAGTCATCTGGTCATTAGCACTCTCTCTGAGAGTCGTTGAGCCTCTGGGAGGGTGAAAATGGCCTCCCTGGGCTCCGGAGGCTCTTTGGAAGCCAGAAATGGGCCCATTGCCGGCCTTCCCGAACTTCCAGGAGGCCTGTTTTTCACCCTCCCTGAGCCTCTGTGCACGCCCTGCTCTTACCTGCATCCAAAACGGGCCACATGGGGACTCCTGGGAGGGGTGGGGCAGAGTGGGTGGGGCCAGCCAGGGGTGGAATTTGGGGGTTCTCTGAACTGCACAAATGTTAGCTAGGGGCTCTCAGGGGTGGGATTCTGCAGATTCACACCTATTCGCCAGAACCGGTTGTTAACAGTCTAAGCAGTTCTGAGAACCGGTTGTTAGAAGAAATTACTGGCCTAATCCTGTAAGGAAGGCAAGAAGGAAACATTCTGGTGTTGCTTACAGAAACTGCCTCTCCATTAACACTTACTACATTCTTGGACTTCCTGTCTCAGGAAGGTCTCTGGAGTTTTTTTCCCCCTCTTTTGCTGGTACTTTGCTTGTGTGGAGTGACCATTTAAAGTTACAATGGCACTGGAAAAAGTGACTTATGACCATTTTTCACACTTACGACTGTTGCAGCATCCCCACAGTCATGAGAGGCCAGGCGAGGAGATGCGTGCCTCGATGTGAGTGATATTGAGTTGGCCCCACCCAGCCAGTCACATGACCACCAAGCCACGCCCATCAACTAAGCCACGCCCACAGAACCAGTTGTTAAAAAAATTGAATCCCACCCCTGGGGGGCTCTCCCGAACCCCTGCAAACCTCCACAGCCCACCCCTGTTTAAGCCCTATCTAAGTGGTTTACAGAGTCAGCTTATTGCCACCCAACAATCTGGGTCCTCATTTAACCATCTCGGAAGGATGGAATGCCTTTAGAGTTGGGTTTTCACCGGCTGTGCCTATATGACATGCCTAATAAATTTATACTTTGAAGTAACCCCAGGCCTCGGAGTTTTTATTGCGTTGGGCTTGTTACTTGGAAACCAGACAGAGTCAACCTTGAGCCGGCCAGGATCGAACTCCCGAACTCCTGAACTGCAGAAATAATCAGCAGAAGTAGCCTGCAGTACTTCATTCTAACCACTGCACCACCACGGCTCTAAAGCAGTTCCAAAGGTGCCTTTTCCATCTTGGACTTTCTTGTTTTTTTTCCCCCCCTTGAAAATGTTTTGCTTCTCATCCAAGAAACTTCTTGTTCTGACTCATGCCCTTTTCCAACAAATCAAACACAATCCAAAAGGAACAGAAACCTTTTAATGCTTCTGCAAAATAATTAGCTGTGATAAGCACAAGCCTTGCCAAACTGTGTGAGATGGCCAAAAGATAACAGACATGAAATAATTTGCAATACAAATTAAATACAAACTCAGGATACTGGAATGTCCACGAGGCTGGAGTTTCAAAACATCTTTGCCTTCTGCAAAGACTGTTCGTTTCACACCTGGCTTTTTTCTGCTTGAAGGAGGAGCCATTACCTTGCAGCCTTACTCCTGAGTCGCCCATGCTGTTGCAGCTGCTCTTTCCTGCGAGCAATCCTGCGCGCATGCTCACTTGACACAGGCTCCTCGGAAACCTCCTCATCGTTGCTGCCAGCTCCCACAATCTCTGAAGGCAGCAGTCCACTCCCTAATGGTCCTGGCCCCTCAGCTGAGTCCTCGCTCTCCTCAGCCGTCCACACCTGCTGCCGGCTAACCACAACACTTCTTCAGTTTTTTGTCAAAGTTGGAAAAATACAGTTGGGACAACCACCATCTGGATGCTGAGAATCTCCATAGACACAGACATGTACCACTGTTTTTAAACTTTGATAACTTTAAGCTGCTTGGATTTCAACTTCCAGAGTCTCCCAGTCAATGTCAGGTACAGAGAACTGGGACCAAACTAAGTTCCAGTAAAGCTGATTTATTGTTCTTGCCTATAAACAAAAAGCTAGTCAACTAATGATCAACATCAAATTTGGTGCTAAATAAGAGTCAACAGAATACAAGAGTGGTCGGGGTTAGACCGTTTGTTGGATTGTAATGACTCTAGGCTGCTTACCCTCTTGACTCCACCCTCAGGCTCCGCCTGCTCTTCTCCTACATCCAGCGTGGAATTCTGGGAACTGAAGTCCACCCACTTAAAGTTGCTAAGGTTGAGAAACCTGGCCTTAGAGGATGGCGCCTTCCCAAGCCTTTTTCTCCTTCTGCTCACCTAGGCGACCTGCTATTAGAATTGGAGTCAAAATGCTCTGTTCAAATGGATCTGGGACTCCTCTGAGCAGAGGTCCGTTGCTTGTGAAATTAGGCCCATGGTTCAGTGTCTTGGAACGTTCTGTGTAATGAAGCTGCAGCCTTTTAATTTAACCGTGTAGGTCTGCTTAGTGGCAATAGAAAGGAATTATTAATTAACCAATTTTATAATAGAGTATACAGAGGCTATCAAGCAGGCCTGAGGGGAAAAGCGATCTATATATAATTGACCAGTATCGGATGAATTAAATTATGAAAATGAGGCTTCAGAAGCTAAAGAGAGGGCAAAGGGGGCAGGGGGGGGGAAGAGGCCTTTTGCTAGATGGTGCATGCATGAGGTTTCCTCTTGCTTTGCTAATGATGTTTGTTGACTGTCCATCCTTAAGGTCATCGGTAATGTCTCCCACGCTGAGAATTATGACCATCAGCAAGAAATGAGAAATTAATTTGCTTTAAATGGTACCAGACATTATCAGGAGACCAGACTACATGGCAGCCACCAACATGACGCCTAATGAAGAGTTTAATTCTGTCATTAAGGTTACTGTGAGTTTCCTTGCATTGTTCAGCTTGGAAAATGAGCCATTCTGTTGCAAAGAGGAGGGTAAGGAAGCAAAAAGGGGAAGGTTAAACCCCACCACCACCAACAACCACAGACATGATGAATTTAGGGATAATGTGTTTGAATAAAGAATGGCAACGGGGGGACGTTTCTTTTTTAAAGGAGACACATAATTAATAGTAAATTAATGGCAAGGCTAATTTGTTCCTGCGCATTCTCCTTAAATTCTCCTCTGCGAGTTTTGAGCAGAAATGTTATTCGTTTGGGATTCTTCGGCCTGCAATTTAGAGGTTGGAAATTCGAAAATACATATCTGAGAGGGATTAGGGTTCTCTGATTCAGGGACTTCCACAGAAGAGATTTCTGGATTTCATCTTGGTTTGTCTCCTCAGTCCATGATTAAATGCAAGCATAGTTCAAGGCTATGAATTTGCACAACAAACTACTGAGAGGTGAAAAACAGAGTAAGATAGTTTGTGCGCTAAGAGGTTGTGGGAACCCAGCTATTTTATTAATCTTTATTTCTAAAAATCTATTTAAATGTAATTGTTTTAGACAATCTTTTTGTCTTTTTGTAAGCTGCCCAGAGTCACTTCAACAATGAGATGGGCAGCATATAAATGTAATAATTTGGTAGATAGATAGATAGATAGATAGATAGATAGATAGATAGATAGATAGATAGATAGATAGATAGATAGATAGATAGATAGATAGATAGATAACAAAACGGAGGGACAGAGAGAAAGTTGGTAGAGATTAGATGAGAGAGAAAGAGAGAGAGAGAGAGATAACAAAACAGAGGGACAGAGAGAAAAACAGGTGGTAGAGATTAGATGATAGATAGATAGATAAATGATAGATAGATAAATGATAGATAGATAGATAGATAGATAGATAGATAGATAGATAGATAGATAACAGAAGACACAGACAGATAGATATGGATAGATAGATAGGTAAGTAGATAGATAGATAGATAGATAGATAGATAGATAGATAGATAGATAGATAGATAGATAGATAGATGATATATAAATACATAAATAAATAGTTGTATTAACCAGACCATGACATGAGGCTGTAATAAACTGGATGCATTTAGGTATTCTGAAATCTTTTTTTTAAACAGATGGTAAATTATAACTTCCTGGGGGGAAAAAATCTAGCCCACAATCTTTTAATATATATATATATATATATTATATATATAAAGGAGTATTGTGTAAAGCTTTCTTTTGTTCATGGTTTGAAGGCTCCACTGTGCATTTTCCATACACCAAATTGTAATGTATCTGTCTTTGTGTCTTTCCTCTTAAAATTCAACCCAAACTCTGATCTCTTTGTGTTAATGTATTCCTGCTTACACTTGACTTCTGATTGTGTGATGGCTAATTATCATTACACAGGTCCCTGGGGTGAGGAGCCACGATAGAAGAACAAAAGAAGGCCGGGTCTTCAGTTTGGCAGTGGTCCGAAAACCAGTAACGGGGCATATTGAAACTGGTGGAACTACTCTTTGTTAGGATGTCTTTTCCCTTCCTTCTTTCCAAAAGATGTTGGGAAGGTGGAAGTCAGCAAAGGGTAAGGGTTAGGAAGGATGGAATATTCCCCTTGAATATGATGTCAATATGTTGGCTCGTCTCCTTTTATTAAGATGCCATCCAACGGATAACAAGTCCTGCTGTGTTTTACCAACATAAAAAATTAGACTGGAGACCGAAGAGCGGCAGGAGGTTTTTTGGCACCCAGAAATAATCACACTTGATGTGGAAAGTAAAGTAAAAGGAGCCATCTGTTCACTGCAGGAGGATGTGAAAAATCACATTAACATATTGTCACTAACATCATGAAATACACAGTTAATAATAAATTTAGTTATCATGGCAAGCTGCATCGGGTGTTTCCTTAGCAAAAGTCAAGGGAAAAGGGAAGGATGTTCTCCTGCCATGTCCATATACATTTTACCATATTTATATATATATACATACTGTGTGCAGGTAGTCCTCGACTTACAACAGTTCTACTTAGCGACCGTTCGAAGTTGCAAGGGCACTGATAAAAGTGACTTTTGATCGTTTTTCACATTTAGGACCATTGTGTGATCAAAATTCAGATGAATTTGGCAACTGACTCATATTTACGATGGTTGTAGGGTCCCGGGGTCACGTGATTCCCTTTTGTGGATCTTTGGACAAGCAAAGTGTTGGAAGAAATATCCTTCTGGGTTCAGTTCCACGTGGGGAAAAAGACACTGGAAAGATGGAGGCTGTTTGGAAAGATGGTTTAATGGTGGATAGGATCACATGGCTTGGAGCTCCAAAGTGAAGAGAACGATTGCATGCTACAAGATGTTGGGTGAAGGAAAAGAAGGAAAGGGGCTGAGATGCTGAGAGACCCTTAGTTTCATATCCTCTGTTGCAATTTGAATTTGGTAAAAAATATCCTTCTGGGTTCAGTTCCAAGTGGGAAAAAGACACTGGAAACATGGAGGCTGTTTGGAAAGATGGTTTAATGGTGGATAGGATCACATGGCTTGGAACTCCAAATGTGAAAAGGACGATCACAGGCTTCAAGATGTTGAGTGAAGGAAAAGAAGGAAGGGCTGAGATGCTGAGAGTGCCTGGGTTTTATATCCTCTGTTGGGATTTGAATTTGAGCTTATATTATATGATTGGTTGTCAGACTCCCATGAGGCCATGTAGGGGCAATTCTGTAGGCTGTCCTGAGTCCAAGGTTTGGTTGAGCCTTCTTGGATGATGATGTAATGAAAGGGCTTTGGGCAATTCCTATTGTAGCTCTACCTGGAGTAGATCTTTGTTATGCAAAATAGACTGGCCTAGGCTAGAGTAAATGGTCCATTAGCAAAGGTGTCTGTGTGAGTTTCTGCCTCTTTGAGTTTCTACTTTTCTTTTTAAGGGAAATGTTCTGCCTTTTTAGTATATCCTAAAATATTTTATTTTCCTAGGAGATTGGTGGGTTTTAACTTCCAACAATAGTCAATGGGAAAGCCAGATTTGCTTAACAACCATGTTACTAACTTAACCAATGCAGTGATTCACTTAATCACTGTGGCAAGAAAACAACTATGGCAGTGAGGAATCCAGATTCATGGAGTAACCATGTCACTAATGTTGGAAGTTAAAACCCACCCTTCTCCTAGAAAAATGAAATATTTTAATATATATTTAAAAGGTAGAATATGTCGCCTAAAAGAGAAATAGAAATTCAGAGAGGCAGAAACTCAGCCCTGCCCCACCTTTATTAATGGGCCATTAAGACCTGGGCTGATCTATTTTACATAACAAAGATCTACTCCAAGTGGAGCCATAACAGGAATTGCCCAAAGCCTTTCATTCAGAGGTGGGTATTCAGCAGGTTCTGACAGGTTCTGGAGAACCGGTAGCGGAAATTTTGAGTAGTTCAGAGAACTGGCAAATACCATTTCTGACTGGCCCCGCCCCCATCTATTCTCTGCTTCTGAGTCCCAGCTGATTGGCTGGGTCTTCTTTGATTGCCCTGCGCAAGGAAAATGGAGCTGGAAAGCAGGTTAGTGGGGTGGGGAGGAAATGGGGATTTTGCATTAACCTTCCCCTGCCATGCCCACCAAGCCACTCCCGCAGAACCGGTAGTAAAAAAAATTGAATCCCACCACTGGGATCATTACATCATCATCCAGCAAGGCTCCACCAAGCCTGGGACTCAGGACAGCCTACAAAGTTGCCCCTGCATGGGCCCATGGGAGTCTGACAACCAATCAGAATACAAGCTCAAATTCAAATCCCACCAGAGAGCATAAAACCCAGGGATTCTCAGCATTCCTTCTCTTTTTCCTTCGCTCAGGAGCTCCCAGGCATGTGGCCCTGTCCACCATTAAACCATCTTTCCAAACAGCCTCCATGTTTCCAGTGTCTTTTTCCCCACTTGGAACTGAACCCAGGTGGACATTTCTTCCAACACTAACTTAACAAATGCGGTGATTCACTTAACCACTGTGGCAAAACTCATTTAACAAATGTTTCACTTAGCAACATAAATCGCGCAGTTAAGACCCTATTTTTTAAACAGGCCGGCCTGGCCCAGTAAGGGTCTTTGGGGTTTTAATTCAATAAGGGTTTTAATTTTTAATCTGATTTTAAAGTTTTTCTATCCCGGATTTTAAATATTTAATTATAGTCGAACGGGATGCAGCCATATATGTATTTAATTTGGTTTTAAACTTTATTTAACTTGTATCTATTTTATGTGTTTGTTAGGCTGTACACCGCCCCGAGTCCCTTTTTGGGAGAGGAAGCGGTATAGAAATACGAAAAATAAATAAATAATAAATAAATAAATTTGGGGCTCCATAGGGGGCGTAACTCAAGGCCTGCCTGTATAAGTATTTACATACACAGGAAAAGCCCACACTTTCTCTATTTGAGTGTCTCGTATCTGTGAAGGGGTATCTGCTTAAAATCTAGAATGAGGATGGATTTTGCAAGTCCCTTGTCTCTTCTCTGTGGTTTGCATCAATCTTGACTCCCTGACTGGTAGACAAGCACCCTAGAAAAATGCAAGATGGTCATAGAGAGAGGAGCAGGAATAAGAAAATGGTGGAAAAGTGAAGTTGAAATGTATTAAGGAAACCAATGCATCCTCTATTCCCAAGGATTCACACTTTCTGTGCTAGATGTAGTTGTTTATAGGAATGGAAGAAAGTGCTTTACTTTACTCTACTCTACTCTACTCTACTCTACTCTACTCTACTCTACTCTACTCTACTTTACTTTACTTTACTTTATTGTCATTGCACCTCGTACAATGAAATCAAATACCATCTTCAGTGCACATCATGGCCATGAAAATAAATACAAACACACATCCTTCACCCTCCACACATTGAACCGAAAACCTCTGACACCGCACCAACACTGCACTATACAGCAGAATTCCAAAGAGCTACTGCCCTGGGACAGAAACTGTTTTTCAGCCTATTTGTCCTTGTTTTTATTATTCTGTACCAACTGCCAGATGGTAATAGTTCAAAAAAAGGGTGCCCAGGATGAGATAGATCTTTGATAATGTTTTGAACTTCCTTAAGGCAGCGGGAGCTATAAAGCTTTTCCAAAGAGGGGAGAGGGCAACTAATGATCTTCTGGGCAATGACATTAACCCTCTGGAGTGCTTTCCTAGCTGCCACTGTGCAATTGGCAAACCATACAGAGGTGCAGTAAGTTAAGATTCTCTCTATGGTGCAGCGGTAGAAGGTCACCAGCAGTTTTTCATTCAGTTGTTGTTTTCTGAGAAGTCTCAGGTAGTATAATCTCTGCTGGGCCCTTTTGACCAGGGCTGCAATGTGAGCACCTCATTTGAGGGGTGTCTGGTTATTTCTTGTAGATGTTTCATTACCTAAACCAGGTAACTGTCATCAGTGCTAGTAAGGAGTGGGATTTGCTCTGATTTCTTTCTGGATCTGGGCGCACTTCGCACAGTCACCTCCGCCTTCGTCATCTCCCGCTTGGACTATTGCAATGCTCTCTACATGGGGCTCCCCTTGAAGAGTCTCCGGAGGCTACAGTTGGTTCAGAATGCGGCTGCGCGGGTGATCGTGGGTGCCCCTCGGAGCTCCCATGTAACACCGCTTCTCCGCAGGCTGCACTGGCTTCCTGTGGCCTTCCGGATTCGATTCAAGGTGGTACTGACTGTATTTAAAGTGCTCCATGGCTCGGGACCTGGGTACTTACGGGACCGCCTGCTGCCATCAACAGCCTCCCGCCGTCCAGTACACTCCCACAGGGTTGCCCTCCTTGGGGTGCCGCCGCCTGATCGTTGTCGGCTGGCGGCCCCGAGGGTGCGGGCCTTCTCTGTGGGGGCCCCCTCCCTGTGGAATGATCTCCCCCCGGAGATACGGGCCATGACTGACATCCTGACCTTCCGGCGCGCAGTTAAGACCTTATTTTTCCAGCAGGCCGGCCTGGCCCAGTAAATGGTCTATGGGTTTTAATCTAATTTGGTTTTAAATTTTTAAATTTTAATTTTAATTAATCCCGGAATTTTAAATTTTTGTATTTTGTAATTGATGGAATTCGGCCGGATTCGTATATTTAATTCGTTTTTAAACTGTATATATTCTGTTTTTTAGTAGGCTGTACACCGCCCCGAGTCCCTTTTTGGGAGAGGGAGCGGTATAGAAATTTAATAAATAAATAAATAAATAAATTTATATTCTAAAAGCTTGTCCTGACAGTGTTGGTAGGAGTGGCCTTGGTTATTTTTTGGTTGGACTGAGGAATTCTGGGAGTTGAAATCCACAGGTCTTAAAGTTACCAAGGTTAGACATCTCTGCTCTAGAGGCATTTGATTATATAGGAGAAAATATTAACAGAGATGTATATATTGATGCCCCATCCTAATAAACAGGGATGTGGTGGCTCAGGGGCTAAGACGCCGAGCTTGTCGATCATAAAGGTTGGCAGTTCAGCAGTTCGAATCCCCATCACCACATAATGAGTGAGCTCCCATTACATGTTCCAGCTTCTGCCAACCTAGCAGCTCGAAAGCATGTAAAAAAAGTGCAAGTAGAAAAATAGGTACCACTTTGGTGGGAAGGTAAACGTCTTCAGCATTTAGTCTTGCCGGCCACATGACCACGGATACGTCTTCAGACAGTGCTGGCTCTTTGGCTTTGTAACGGAGATGAGCACTGCCCCCTAGAGCCGGAAAAGACTAGCATGTATATGCATGGGGAACCTTTATCTTTACATCCTAATAAAGCTCACTTACCAAGTGGTTGGAATTCTAATTTTATTCCCCTGTTTTGTTTTTTCAGTGATGAAACTAAACTTGTGAACCTTTTAGATTCATTGCCATGGTTTGATTATGACTTGAAAAATGAACAATCAGAGGCACCGGTGTTCATATTCGACAGGCAAACATGATAGACAAATGTCTTCAAATATTTGTTGACAAATATCCTCTAGAATTATGTTCCTAATATTCAAATACTACTTAAGGACAATACATCAGTATTTTTCACATATTCCTCTTGGCATTTTCAGCACAAACAGTGAATCAATGGCGTAAACAATATCATATTATTGTCTGTTATTTCTATAATTGAAATGATGGTAAGAAAAGTATCTTTGGCTGTTCGGTTACACTTATGCAGAGATTGTAGATGTGATTGGCAAGTTAGTATAATTTTACTTTCCAGACCTTACTTTACATCTTAGTTTTAAATAATTGTCTGCAGGTACACCCATTTCTCTTGCCTGACTAAACAGAGATAGATAATGTCGGTACCTCTATTCATACTAACATATGGACAATTTGATAGCTGCCAATGGACAATGTTCCCTAAAGCAGGGGTCTTCAACCTTGCCAACTTTAAGACTTGTGGACTTTAATTCCCAGAGTTCCTCAGCCAGCTTTGCTAAAGTGACAATGCCTTAATACCTTCCTATATATTTTGTATGCTGATGGCTTAATATTCAGTCCTATGGTACATTAATTATTTTATCGGTTTATTTCACAAAATTTCTATACCAAACATTGCAGGGAATGTTGTAAGGTGATAACTAAATTGGCCTATTGCCTATTAATTGTTTTATTGATTTATTTCCCAAAATTTCTACACCAAAAATTGTGTGCTGATTGGTAAACACTTGGTCCTGTCACATATTAATTAATCAACCTATTTCACAAAATTTCTATATACCAAAACATTGCAGTGCAATTTCTAGGCTGATTGCTAAATACCCATTCCTGTTGCATGTTCATTATTTTATCGATCTGTTTTACAAAACCTCTTTACCATCTGGGCAGTAATGACTCTAGGTAGTTCATTAATGACTAGTCTTCATTTTATTTGTATTCTGCTCTTCCTTTCAAAGGGTCCCTGCACTTATAAATGTTTGCAACTCTTGTTTTCTTTCAAATAGCACATTGTAAACCTAGTCAGATACATTTTTAAAGCTGAAAATTATGTCACAACGCTTGCAAAAATGCAAAATCTGACAAAGGGCAACATTCCAATTTACACATTCATCCAATCATGCAGATTGAATCAATCTGTCTGGAATTTGCAAAGATAATTTACCCTGACAGTGTGATAATAGGCGTACCTTGACTTGGATATTTTTTTTTAAATTGCCGAAGGAATATTTTTATGGTAGGTGTTTGGAAACAGCCTCTTTTTAAAGGCAAAACCCAGTGGCTACCATATAGCTGGTTTGAGTCAGAGGTGGTATTCAGTGTAACTCTTGTATTTCTGGATTGAATTTCTTTGTTTTATTATTATCGGCCATGGTTAATGTAACTTTTGCATTTGTTCAATTGTCTCACGGCAAGTTGGTGATGGTGAGTAGTTCCATGATGAGTTGGCCACCACAACTTTATTTATTTATTTATTTTGTCAAACAATTATTAGATAATAGGTATAAGTATAAACATGGTTATAAATACATGAAATGGATACGAATAAGAAAAAAGAAACAATAGGATAGGGAAGGTAGGCATGTTTTGGTGCGCTTATGCACGCCCCCTACAGACCTCTTATGAAAGGGTTGAGGTCAATAGTAGATAGTCTAATGTTGAAGATTTGGGGAAAAAACCACAAAGTCAGATAGAGTATTCCAGACATTGACTACTCTGAAGTCGTATTTCCTGCAATCAAGTTTGGTGCGGTTTATCTTTAGTTTGTATCTATTGTTTGCTCTTGTATTGTTATGGTTGAAGCTGAAGTATTCATTGACAGGTAGGATATTGCAATGTATGATTTTATATACTATATTTAGATCGGACCGAAGGCGGCATAGTTCTAGGTTGTCTAGGTCTAAAATTTCAAGTCTGGTGGCATAAGGTATTCTGCTATGAGTAGAGGAGTGGAGGAGTCTTCTCGTAAAATATTTCTGGACTTTCTCAATTGTATTAATATCAGATATGTAATGTGGGTTCCAGACTGATGAGCTGTATTCAAATATTGGTCTAGCAAATGTTTTATATGCTCTAGTTAGTAGAGTGATATTACCAGAGAAAAAGCTACGCAGAATTAGGTTATCAACTCTTAATGCCTTTTTGGCTATGTAATTACAGTGGGTTCTAGCATTTAGATCATTTGAGATGAGTACTCCAAGGTCCTTGACAAAGTTTCTGTCATCAACAAGGTCTTGACTATTCAGCTTGTATTTTATTTTTTGATTTTTTTGCCAATATGCAAGACAGAGCATTTACTTGTTGAAATCTGAAGTTGCCATTTGTTTGACCATTCTGACACATAGTCGAGATCTTTTTGAAGGGTAGCAGCATTGTCAGTGGTGTTGAATAGCTTTACATCATCAGCAAAGAGAACGCAGGTGCTCTTGATATGATCACAGAGGTCATTTATGTAGAGTATGAAAAGAGTTGGTCCTAGAATACTGCCTTGGGGGACACCACTGTTGACAGGTACAGGATTTGATAGGACGCTTCCAATTTTGACCATTTGTTGCCTGTTTGACAGGAATGCTTCTATCCAATTATGCAGGTATCCAGAGATACCACAAGACCTTAGTTTTAGGAGTAGTTTGTAACTTGTCCCTTTCTCCAGTTTGATAGCAATAGGCAAAGAGATGAACTGGATGTAAGTTCAGTTGTTATGTCTAGAAGACAGAGAAGAAAGAGAGGAAAAGAGAATGCAGCTTTCATTTTGTTTGGTAGATATGGTTTTTCCATTGTAATAAAATAAGCTGTACCAGTTGCAATGCATCCCAGAAGTTAGCAAACTAAGTTTGGAAGTTAAACAGATTTGATTAGGACATGAATAAAATACCAATAGGGAATTCTAGAACTATGGGCTAGTTTAGGAATTTTTTAAAACATGCAGGAAAAGACAATAGCAATAGAAATAGCATTTATACTTTTTCATAGTGCTTTACAGCCCTCTCTAAGCAGCTTACAGGCTCAGTCTCTTGCCCCCAACAACCTGGCTCCTCATTTTGCTCACCTTTGAAGGATGAACGGCTGAATCAACCTTGAGCCAGTCAGAATCGAACTGCTGGCAGTGAGCAGAGTCAGCCTGCAATACTGCATTTAACCACTGCGCCAGTACTGTCTCTTTGTGTTGTTCCCAACAAAACTACTTTGGATGAGTCCACAAATCAATGGAAGTGAACTCAAAGGAGACCTCGAACGTGTTGACCTTTGACCCTTGACCCTTCTGCAGATTCTTAATGCCTTGAACAAACGGGACCGATTCCACTGCTGAATCCTAATGGATCCATCGGGTTGGAATCATCCTCAAGACAGCATCTCCACGAGATGTGTTTGAGAATAGTGTTGCAAGCTGCGGTGAAAAGTGGGCAAAAATAAAAAAAAGAACTAAAATGGCATTATTTTAAAGGCTGGGCTTAAGCAGAGCGGTTCTATAAGATTTGAAATCCCCATTAGCCGCCTTTCTGCTGAATGTTTTCCATCCGACGATAGGAGAGGACATTTTCTAGAAGTCAGCAAGTCTTATTTTTGGTGTCAGCTCCCTGCCTTGTCCTTCAGGAGGAGTGTGTGGGCCTTTCTTAGGTCTCGATGGGTCTGTTTGTCAGTGTGATGAAAGGGAATGAAGTTGGTGTACTTCAGAGCAGGGAAGATTTGCTGTCACTTTCCCCTCAGGCTGATTGCGTGGCCCATCTGCCAGTCATTCTCCCCAAAGCCAGGAGGTCCTCTATGGTGCATTAGGGAACACCCAGAGCAAACAACAGCAAAGAAGAAGAAAGCCTGTCAGAATTCAAACCAAACCAAACCACAAAAAAAAAAAAAAACATTTGAACCTTTTGCAAGCTTCCATGTCTGTTTATGAAATGCAGTGAAATCTCAGAGGCGAAGGCAACAATAGAGTTGGCTCTGTATAATTAAACCATCTAACTAGGCCCGAGCCAAAACAATGGAAAGATTTGGCAGCAAATCGTTTCCTTTTACAGATTATTATTATTATTATTTTTGCAAAGCTGTTGGCTTGTTCTTAGTTTATTCCTTCATACGCTGGTGACATCTGTTGGGGGCTGGGAATGTCATCATGGTGGGAATCTCTGATTGTGAAGAAGCATTGAGATGATCCATCCTTCCTCATTTCTGAACAAGGGCCACTGTAGGAGATACACCTATAGACTGGGTTGAAACCAGGTTTAATAGCAGTAACTATGAGAGGGATCTCAGAGTCTTAGTGGATAACCAGCTAAATATAAGTCAGCAGTATGCAGCAGCAGCCAAAAAAGCTAATGCAATCCTAAGTTGTATTAACAGAGGGATACAATCGAGATCAAGCGAGGTACTAATACCACTCTATAAAGCCTTAGTAAGACCACACCTAGAGTACTGCATCCAGTTTTGTTCACCACAGTATAAAAAAGATGTTGAGACTCTAGAAAAAGTACAGAGAAGAGCAACTAGGGTGATGAGGGGACTGGAAACTAAAACATATGAAGAACGGTTGCAAGGAACTGGGCATGGCTAGTCTAGTGAAGAGAAGGACCAGGGGAGTCAGGATAGCAATGTTCCAATATTTGAGGGGTTGCCACAGAGAGGAGGGGGTCAAGCTATTTTCTAAAGCGCCTGTAGGCCAGACAAGAAATAATGGATGGAAACCAAACAAGGAGAGATTTAACCTGGAAATAAGGAGAAATTTTCTTACAGTGAGAACAATCAACCAATGGAACAGCTTGCCCTCGGAAGTTGTGGGAGTGCCATCACTTGAGACTTTCAAGAAGAGATTGGATGCTATTTGTCAGAAATGGTGTAGGGTCGCCTGCTTGGGTGTGGGGTTGGACTAGATGACCTACTAGGTCCCTTCCAACTCTGTTAATCTGTTAAAGAGATGACCAGGTTGAACCTGAGGGAGGAGTCAAATGCGTCATCAGTCATGAGTCCCTGCGCAGGGTGCACACACAAGAAATCTAAGTCCAGCCTACCTTGAATTCCTTTCTATTCTTAACTCCCGCTAATTTCTTTAAACCGTTAGTAATTCAGATTCTTGTAGAGAGCTTAAATTTACAATAAATCGTTATACACATTTGAACTACCTGGATCTCCTGGTCTGACAGCCACTTCCCTTTGGAGTAACCCTAGCAGGCAATATTCCCAATGTAAATATATAGAAATAACCATTTGCCAATGCTGATGCCAATAGGGGTATATGTTGTAGAGTTGTTGGGAACCACAGAAATATGACAGTGTCATATCTCTCAATGTAGAGACAAGAGAGAATGGCCTTGAGGGACGGATCCAAGGGACCGGACAGATAAAAAGAGTCTGAGGCCAAGCCAAGAATGTAATTCAAGTAAACATCTCAGTTATAGCAATAGCACTTAGACTTATATACTGCTTCACAGTGTTTTGCAGCCCTCTCTAAGCAGTTTACAAATTGCCCCCAACAATCGGGGTCCTCATTTTACCTACCTCGAAGGGATGGAGTCAACCTTGAGCTGGTGAGACTCCATCCTTCTGAGGTCGGTTAAAATGAGGACCCAGATTGTTTGAGTGGCCAATTTGCTGATTCTCTAAACTGCTAAGGGAGGGTAGTAAAGCACTGTGAAGCGGCATATAAGTCTAAGTGCTATTGCTAAATGCTATAAATGCCTTGCTTAGCAACGTAAATTTAAAGCTCAATTACTAAACTAATAATTCAAGGCCTACCTACCTGTAAAGGCAGAGGAGAAGAGGCAGTGCTTTCAGATCTGAACGAGTCCATTACTGGAATCTTACAATAAAAGTAGCATCAGTACTCATGATTTGGGTTTCCCGTCTGCACTACCTAGCAGGACTGACAATTCCTTCAAGATTTCTAGACTTCAGGAAAGCTTAGTCCCAGAGCTGCCAAGGGAATAAGGGCCCAGCCAGAAATGAAATAAATTTGCAGACAAACATAATGGCTCTGGATGGATAGCAAGCTTTAACTTTGATTTATTGACTAGGGTGCGTATCCAGCTTTTCTCCTCCTCTAAGAGAGGCTAATATTACCTCAAGCTGTTGTCAGTTGACATGGCAAAATTGGTTAGATGCTCTCTGGATCTAATTGGCTGCCACTGATACCTTTAAGTATGCGAAGAGCAGATATTTTGGAGACAGCGGATGAATCGTCTGAGGAGCTGCAGGCTCATTGGTGGGATTCAAATATTTTACTACCGGTTCTGTGGGTGTGGCTTGGTAGGCTTGACTTGGCGTGGTGGGAGTGGATTGGTGGGCGTGGCAGGGAAAGGATACTGTAAAATCCCCATTCCCTCCCCACCCCATTAACCTGCTTTCCAGCTCCGTTCTCCTGTGCAGGGCAACCAAAGAAGACCCAGCCAATCAGCTGGGACTCCATGGGAGGCAGAGAATAGATGGGGGCGGGGCCAGTTCTCTGAACTACTCAAAATTTCCACAACTGGTTCTCCAGAACTGGTCAGAACCTGCTGAATACCCCCTCTTGATCCTTGTCAACAAACTCACAGAGTCCTTGGGCTTTTAATGAGGGCCAGGCCTCAACACAAGTGAACCAATTCAACATTGTGCGGTGGCATCAACGCTGGGCAAGTTTTAAGGGGCAAATGATTGGAAGCAGTCTTTCCGATGCATGGAGTCGACTAATTACCACTCACCACGGCTTTCTGGTGCTCAGAAGGAGCCGGTGGAAGGGGGATTTATGAACTGAAAAGAAAAGAGATTAAGGTAGAAGGAAAGAACCGAAGATGGGCTGTGGGCTTGTTACTTAAATATTTAAAAATTAAGCCTGGGATTTTTTTCTTCCTTGGCTTTTGTACACTGGGTTATTGGATTACAAGACTTTGGAAAAAGTGCAAAGCAGAGCAGCTAGGATGATTAAAGGCCTGGAAATAAAAACATAGGAAAGAACAGGAATTACAGGAATTGGGTATGGCCAGTCTAGAGAAAAGGAAGACCAGGGGGGACATGATAGCATCATTCCAGTATTTGAGGGGCTGCCAGAAAGAAGAGGGGGTCAAGTTATTTTCCCAAGAGAAGAAACTATGGATAGAAACTACTCAAGCAGAGAAGCAACTTGGAATTAAGGAGAAACTTCCTAACGGTGAGAACAGTTAACCAGTTTCAGAGGTGGTATTCAGCAGATTTTGACCAGTTCTGGAGAACCGGTAGTGGAAATTTTGAGTAGTTTGGAGAACTGGCAAATACCACCTCTGACTGGCCCCGCCCCCATCTCTTCTCTGCCTCCCGAGTTCCAGCTGATCGGCTGGGTCTTCTTTGGTTACCCTGCACAGGAGAACAGAGCTGGAAAGCAGGTTAGTGGGGAGGGAATGGGGATTTTACAGTAACCTTCCCCTGCCAGGCCTACCAAGCCATGCCCACCAAGCCACACCCACAGGACCAATAGTAAAAAAAAATTGAATCCCACCACTGCCTTCCAGGTTGGCATCAGGAAAATAGATCTAATCTGTGAGCCTAATATTCTAGGTTTCCATAATCAGTTGCCCTAGTTTCATAGTAACAGATGGGTTTTAAAAATACAGGCCACAGTATCCTTCCCCTGCCATGCCCAGCAAGCCATACCCACAGAACCAGTATTAAAAAAAATTGAATCCCATCACTGAACAGCTTTGCCTTCAGAAGTTGTGGGTGCTTCATCACTGGAGGTTTTTAAGAAAAGACTGGACAGTCACTTGTCTAAAATGGTATAGGGTCTCTGGCTTGAGCAGTGGGCTGGACTAGAAGACCTCCAAGGTCCCTTCCAGCTGTAATCTGATTGAAGAATTGATTGAAGTTTGAGAAATGTAAAGTCACCAACTAAAAAAATATACAGGTAATCCTTGACTTACGACCACAATATGAGCCCAATGTTTTTGATGATAAGTGAGACACTTGTTAAGTGAGTTTTGCCCCCTCTTAAGATCTTTCTTGCCACAGTTGTTAAGTGAATCACTGCAGTTGTGACATTAGTAACACAGTTGTTAATTGAACCTGGCTTCCTCACTGACTTTGCTGGTCAGAAAGTCACAAAAGGGGCTCACATGACCCCCGGGACACAGTGATAATCATAAATATGAGCCAGTTGCCCAGCATCTGGATTTTGATTATGTTGCAACCATTAAAAGTGTGAAAAATATTCAGAAATCACATTTTTCCGTGTCATATTAATTGCAACCTTCCCAGACCCATTTAATAAATTAATTCCTTCCTCCTTTTGCATTTATCTTGCTATTGTGTGTCCAATCACACTTGGCCAATAAAGTATTCTATTCTATTCTATTCTATTCTATTCTATTCTATTCTATTCTATTCTATTCTATTCTATTCCTTTTCTTGGGTAGAGTACACACAAATGCACAGGCACCGAGATATTGCATTCATGCCAATTTTAAAATATCCAAACGCAAATTTTGAAATATCCAAACACAAATTTTGAAAGAGCCAAACCGGTGGTGGGATTCAAATTTTTTTTACTACCGGTTCTGTGGGCATGGCTTGGTGGGCGTGGCAGGGTAAGGATACTGCAGAATCTCTAGTCAGAGGTGGGATTTGCTGGTTCTCTGAACTACTCAAAATTTCCGCTACTGGTTCTTCAGAACTGGTCAGAATCTGCTGAAAGCCAAACATAAATTTTGAACGAGTCCAACGCAAATTTTGAAAGAGTGACTGTGATACAAAGGAGTAGACTGATTCACACAGTGCCAAGAATGTTCACGCTAAACTAAGATAAAGTTTATTATTTAAGGTTCAGTCTGTTTTGGAAACCCAGGCTTCATGTTTGCATCTTTTCTGGATAAGACCATGTTCAGCCATTACTTGTTTATTAAAGGTGCAGCCCGGTCTGTGAACAAAGCAATTGTATTTTCCTAACCTGGCTTTAAGGTTTTAGTATACTGTCTGCACCCAGATGTAACTGTGACTTGCTTATCTAGCAGCTGTTCCTCCATCTGTTGTTCAGCTGCTACCTCGGTGGCCAACACGGAGGTCTCTGGTCTTCTTCCTAGACATCTCCCCCCCGTTCTGTCTTTAAACAAACCAGGAATCCCACTTGAGGCACAAATACCCAGGTTCAAATTATCGCATTTTAGATGTGTTATGGCTCTCTGGAGAAAGTTTTAATGCTGGGAAAGATGGAAGGAAAGCAAAGAAGAGGAATACCAGCACAGGGGATGGATTCAGGTTACAGTAGTGTCGAGTGCACTGTTGAGAGACTTGAAAGAACAGGTTAAGAATAGATTGTCATTGTCATGTCCCTGTCTGGAGCCTGAATCTGTGGGGGAAGATGAGCTGGAACCTGAGCTGTTTCGTTGGCTTTGGAGGGAAATGGGGATGGGAAGGGCCAGTCAGGCCAGGGCCTTTCAGGATTAGGACGGCTTGTGGACAGGGAGGAACAGGGACAGGATGAACATGAGAGACAGAGCTCAGGTGAGGAGGAAGGGCCATCCTCTCCTGGTCCAAGAGCATGGCGAGTGGAGAAGAGGCGAGAACAGCGCAGACTGACTGACCCAACGACTCAGGAGGAGAGTGCCTTGCCCCTCTTCACAAGGCACACCCGGGGAATGAGATTTAAGGAGATGCTGTGGGGAAGGGCATTTGTTAAACGCTGAGTTCCTGAAGTGCTGAGCGCCCATGTTTGAATTCTTTCTGGCTTTTTGAATTAATTACCAGGATCCTTTGCTTCCCGAACTCCTTGATTTGCCCTGCTAGATTTATTGCTGTGCAGCCTTGATGTACACAGCACTGGGCTGGACTATTTGCAGCGAGAAGCTGCTTGAGGTGCGTGCGGAGGTTTGTCATCACTTTGCTCTGGGAGAGTTTGGGAGAAATTTGGAGCAATAATGGGGCGGTTTGAACTGCCAGCTGCTTGTGTTATCTCTGTGCCATGCCCCAGGTCATCACAGTCATGGAGAGAACTATCTATGCGGTCTTTAGCTGAAACAATTTGAGCGTTGTGCACATAATCACTCAATCAAAATCAAAGAGAACAAGAGTGAGCAACTTTCAGCTCCCAGTTCAGCAAAGGAAAACTGATGAATGACAGCAGCATAATCACCACCGTGCTTTCTGGAACATGAGAAAAAAATGTGCTGAAAAATCTCTGAAAGGCTCAAGGTACAAAAATCTGACCTCTTCCCATACATGATTCAAAAGGACCAAAAATTCAAATTCTCCACCTTCCATTGATGCCATTGTACTATACCCATACCTGCACTCTTCAGGTAACAAATCCATCATGGAGCCCCGGTAGCATAGGGCTTAGAATGCAGTATTGCAGGGTGACTCTGCCAACTGCCAACAGTTTGATCCTCACCAGCTCAAGGTTGACTCAGCCTTCCCTCCTTCCTAGGTCGGTAAAATGAAGACTCACATTATTGGGGACAATATGCTGACTCTGTAAACTGCTTAGCGAGTGCTGTAAAGCATTTTGAAGCAGTATATAAGTCTAAGTGTTATTGCTAGAGCCATGGTGGTTCAGTGGTTAGCATGCAGTATTGCAGGTAGATAAGTCTAAGTGATATTGCTAGTAATGTTGGACAGCAACTTGAATTGTGGGGGAGGGGCTTCGTGCAATGTACTGGTGGCAGGGTCTTGAGGTTGATCTGATCAGAGTGGGGGCACAGAGGTAAAAATGTCCATAATTCCTCTCTAGAAGCAAACCAGCGTTCTAAGGAAGAACTGGCTAGGATTACTTAAACCCACGTTTGATGGTTTCCCGTAGACTCCTTCTCAGTCTAAATTGGATCATTATGTGATTCTTCCTACATTTTGGGGTGAATTGCTATCAAAGTTCAAAAGGATTCAGGATGTGTACCTTTTAGTAGAATTTGTTGCCCAGAAGATATTCAGAATCTTGGACATGGAATAGCCCTATTGAAAGAATTATCCTTCAGGGTTCAGTTCCAAGTGGGGAAAAAGACACTGGAAACGTGGAGGCTGTTTGGAAGGTTTAATGGTGTACAGGACCACATGGCCTGAAGATCCAGAGTGAAAAGGAAGGATGATCACATGCTTCAAGGTGAAGGAAGAGATCAAAAAAGAGGGAAAAGGTGCTGAGAGTGCCTGGGTTTTATACCCTCTATTGGGATTTGAATTTTGAGCTTGTATTCTGATTGGTTGTCAGACTCCCAGGGGCAACTCTGTAGGCTGTCCTGAGTTCCAGGCTTAGTTAAGCCTTGCTGGATGATTATGCCCTTAAAAGGGCTTTTGGCAATTGTTATAGCTTTACTTGGAGATTTTTGTTATGTAAAGTATTCTGGCCCAGGCCTTAATGGCCCACCCATTAACAAAGGTGGAGGTGAGTTTCTGCTTCTGAGTTTCTACTCTTTTTAGAGGAAATATTCTCCCTTTTTAATATTTCCTACGCTATTTCAATTTTCTAGGAGCGGGATGGGTGCTAACTTCTTACAGCCCAAAACTCTAGTTTCATTTATTTCATTTTTTTAAAGTGGAGTCCTGAGGCCATTTGAACTTTTGTATCCAGAAAGAGTGCAGAGAAGAGCAACGAAGATGATTAGGGGACTGGAGGCTAAAACATGTAAAGAACAGTTGCTGGAACTGGGTATGCCTAGTCTGATGATCAGAATAGCAGTGTTCCAATATCTCAGGGGCTGCCCCAAAGAAGAGGGAGTCAAGCTATTCTCCAAAGCACCTGAAGGCAGGACAAGAAGCAATGGATGGAAACTAATCCAGGAGAGAAGCAACCTAGAACTAAGGAGAAATTTCCTGACAGTTAGAACAATTAACAGTGGAACAAATTGCCTTCAGACGTTGTAAATGTTCCAACACTGGAAGTTTTTAAGGAGAAATTGGATAACCATTTGTCTGAAGTAGTGTAGGGTTTTCTGCCTAAGCAGGGGGTTGGACTAGAAGACCTCCAAGGTCCCTTCCAACTCTGTTATTCTATTTTCTATTACTTTATTATAAATATATTATTACTTTGGTGTTTTGCCAGTATACTGAAAGCTTATTCACCGGAGACAATTTCCTTGTGTGCCTCTAATCACGCTTGGCCAAGTAAAGTATTCTATTCTATTCTATCATCAGTGCACGCTGCTTGCAAATGGCTGGATGGCATGAGGTAAGCTGAAAGTACATTGGCATCTCAGACGTGATCGCTGATAGTGGAACGATTGCTTTCCTTTGTCTGCTGGTTGGGAATATAGCCACTGGCCAAAGACAGAGGAGGAAAATTGCCTCTAATGGGCTCGTGAAAATCAACTTGACAAAAAGGATATGAGAAAGCTGCTTTGATGTTTGCCTCGCAGCATACAAAGAAACATGGTCACTCCACTTGGCTTCTAAAAGCAAGGATCTCTAATGCATCACCTTTGGTTCATATAAGCAGCCCTTCTAAGCTTTGTGCAGGCGTAGCTCCCAAGACGATCAGAAAGGAATTTGGGTCTAACCGTAATGTTTTTCGCTTCGTGTCCTGATGAAGCACGATCTGAACTGGAGAACATTTTGCTTTCCTCCAATGTCACCACATGTCCCAGAAAAGCAAAAAAAAATATGTCAGCATCTCCCTTTCAAGAGTGGTTATAATATGAATTGGAATTGGGAAAGTTTAATATTTAATACTAATAAGGTTAATGTGATATGAAATTGAACAAACAAAATGAATAGATAAATGTGGTCATGTTTGTATTGAGATGTGAAACCTGGAAGCATATTGCTTGCCAAATGAGAATTTTTTATTTATTTAAAAAAAATTGTGGAGGAAATTGAATAATGAAATCACAAGGTATGTTTAACTGATATGGTGGTTGGCATTAGGAGAGAATATTGAAATGTTGAAAATAAGCCAGGAAGGGTTTTGATTTAATGTGAATATGGGCATTAAGAGATATGATTGGTATTATTAAGCTTGTCTATACTAAAATGTATGATATATTGATGCCACACAGTTAATGTATTGTATAGGTGTAGATTGAAATAAAAAATATTATTAAAAAAAAAGAAAGAAAATATTTAGCCTTCTTCTGAAATTCTAGGCTGGAAAGAAGATAAACGAACAAGGAAGATTTGGGCTCCTCCCTCCATGCCAATTATTTTGAAATTTAGAGTCCCGTGCACTTCTTTGAGAATGCCATTGGTGTCACTGCTGTATCACCAGAATTTTTGTTTTCTTCTGGAGAGAAAGATAAAAATGGGCTGATTTCTTATCTTTGAGAAAACTGGCCAGACTACGTTAGGAAATGAAGTCCACCGTTCCTCTTACAAGATCACTTAGAGTTGCATGTGAATGTCTGTAGACACTCTGGTCTCCAACCATATGTTTTTGATTTTCAAAGCAGGAAGTCTTTTTCATGGTCTTAAGCAGGGTCCTCAAACTTGGCAACTTTAAGATTTGTGGGCTTCAACTCCCAGAATTCTCCAGCCAGCATGTTGGCTGGAGAATTCTGGGAGTTGAAGCCCACAAGTCTTAAAGTTGCCAAGTTTGGAGACCTCTGGTCTTAAGCCTTGCCACTCTCTTCACTCCAAGCAGCTTGACTGATCCCATCAATCTGCCATAGCCAGGGGTGGGATTCAAATTTTTAAACAACCGGTTCTGTGGGCATGGCTAAGTTGGTGGGCATGGCTTGGTGATCATATTATTGGCTGGGCGTGGCCAACTCAATATCACTCACATCGAGGCACGCATCTCCTCACCTGGCCTCTCATGACTGTGGGGATGCTGCAACAGTCGTAAGTGTGAAAAAGAGTCATAAGTCACTTAATGCCATTGTAACTTTGAATGGTCACTCCACACAAGCAAAGTACCAGCAAAGGAGGGGAAGAAAAACTCCAGAGACGTTCCTGAGACAGGAAGTCTAGTCCTGCCAAGAAGGGTTAACGGAGAGGCAGTTTCTGTAAGCAATACCAGAATGTTTCCTTCCTGTCTTCCTTACAGGATTGGGCCAGTCATTTCTTCTAACAACTGGTTCTCCGAACCACTTAGAATGTTAACAACCGGTTCTAGAGAATAGGTGTGAACCGGTAGAATCCCACCCCTGGCCATAGCCCTGTCTGTCATTTCAATTAAAGAACCACAACAAAGTCATTCTGAAACAATTAATGCTGCTATTTCTGAATAGCAACAACCGATTTATACATTTTGCATAAATCTAAGAGGGATAATGGAGCTTGAGAGAGTGATCTTTTGGAACTGACCCTGGACTGGATGACAAAAAGAGTATCTCAAAACATAATCGACAATAGCGGAGGGGTGAAAGAATAACAAAGTTGGAAGGGACCTTGTAGGTCATCTAGTCCAGTGGTCATCAACCAGTGGGCCGGGGACCACTGTTGGTCTGCAAGAAAATTTTGGTGGTCACAGAGAAATATCACCCCCAAAGCACCCTGCAAAGCAATTAATCCAGGCTGAGCAGGAACACAAGGCTGCACCGCCCACATGGCCTGCGGGAATACAAGGCTTGTGTCGCTTGCATTGTGAACAACATGAGGTAGTGAGGGAAGCGGGGAAAGGCCAAAGGGGGAAACTTGCTCCACTCGCCCCACGTGCCTGGCCTGGCCACCGGGCTGCTTCTTTCCATTTCTTTATTCTGTTTTTGGCTGCACACAAGGAAAGCAGAAAAAGTCTTTCTTTCTCTCCCCCAAACTCCACCAGAAATGAGTCTTTGGGACCCTGCAAGACATCCTGCTCCAAGAGGCTGTGCTGGAAAAGACTCGTTTCTGGCAGAGTTTGGGGGAGAGAAAGAAAGACTTTTGCTGCTTCTGCTGCTTTCCTTGCATGAAGTCAAAAGTCTCTCTCTTTCTCTCCCCCTGAGAACGGAGTTGGAGACGGTATCCTGTGATCCCAAATAAAGAATAATCGATCGGTAGGAAAACAGGGTGGGGGATTTTCCTGCAGACTTTTTTGGGGATTTTCTCAGGGTCTCTGGTCCGTGGAATTTCAAATTATGAGTTTGGTGGTCCCTGAGGTCCAAAAAGTTGGCGACCCCTGTTCTGGTCCAACCCTTTGCTCAAGCACTGCATTCCTGGCTATCCCTTTCTATTTGTGCACTATCCCTACTTCTTTAACTTCATCAGTTCTTGAAAACTGAGGATGCTCTGAAAAATACTGTTTTAAAAACATTAAAGATGCTTTTTTTAAAAAAAAAAACCTATATCATTATTTCTAAATATTAAACTTAAAGCATAGAATAACAAAGTTGGAAGAGGTCTTCTAGTCCAACCCCCTGCCCAAGGCAGAAGTCTCTATTCCATCTCAGTCAAATGGTTGTCTAATTTCTTCTTGAAAACCTCCAGTGATGAAACACCCACAACTCTGGGAGTAAAACTGTTCCATTAATTAATTGTTCTCACTGACAGGGAATTTCTCTTTACTTCCAACCTGGATCTCTCCTTGATAAGTTTCCATCTGTTGCTTCTTAGCCTGACTTCAGCTCTTTTGGAGAATAAGTTGATCCCCTCTTCTTTGTGGCTGTTCTGACCCAAGCTTTGTAAACTGTAATCATGCACAAACTTATTTTAAAAACAAGACTTATTTTATTGCAACACTGGGTATTGTTTTCATTCTCAGCTGGAATTAATCTCAAACAGTCCCCCAAGATAAGCACCTACTTTTCAGTTCTGTGAAGTGCTGCCAAAAACAGAAGTATCAAATGAACTAGAAAAGAAACCAACTGAAGTAAAAAAATAACAACCCGGGTATTTATGGGACCGCCTGCTACCACCATCGGCCTCCCGCCAGCCAGTGGGCTCCCACAGGGTGGGCCTCCTTGGGGTGCCGGCAGCTGGATAATGTCGGCTGGCGGCCCCGAGGGTGCAGGCCTATTCTGCGGGGCACCCTCCCTCTGGAATGAATTACCCCCGGAGATGCGGGCCATTACTGACCTGTAGACCTTCCGGCACGCATTAAAGACCCACCTTTTCCAACAGGCCAGTCTGGCCTAGTATCGATTACTAGGGTTTTAATTTTGGATATTTTTAACTTTTTACCTTGTTTTTATAGTATTATTCCAGCCCTTGTTTAATCTCTTTTAAATTTTTATTAATTGTGTCATTTTATCTTGGCTGTACACCGCCCTGAGTCCCATTGGGAGAGGGGGTGGTATAAAAATTTAATAAAATAAATAAATAAATAAACCGAAGAACCAAGAGTTTCAAGGATGACTCTAAATTGATCGAACTACTTTGCTTCCTGCAAAGGTTTCATCATCTTTGCCTGTCCTTTATACCTTATGGGAGGGGCAATCACCTCCCAGCCTTACTCCTGGATCGCCCCTTTTGTTTCAGCTGCTCTCGCCTTCTAGCAGCTCTGTGCACATGCGCACTGGGAACAGGCTCCCCTGGGTCCTCTACCTTGCTGCTGCCAGACTCCAAAGGCTCTGGAGACAGCATCCCACTTCCAGATGGTTCTGGTCCCATCTCTGCATCGGATGCAGGACCCTCGCCTGAGTCCTCTCCAGACTCCCTGACTGGTCCCCTTTCTTCCCACTGTCCGATTTCACTGCCAGTGAACTACAACATTGGCAGACCCTCAAATATTGGATGACTGATATCATGTCACTTCTAATCCTTCTCTTTGTTAGACTAGACATACCCAGTTCCTCTAACCATTCATCACGTGGTTTAGCCTCCAGCCCAAATCATCTTTGCTGCTCTTTTCTGCACTCTTTCTAAAAGTAAAAATTAAAGCTCTTAACTATGTTTAAACAAAGATCACACATTAAAATCAATATGATTTTAATATGATTGGCTCATGTAAAAATGTATTCTACACGTCTTACTTGACATAACTGGATTATCAATTTTTTTTTAAAAAAAGTTCAACCAGAAGGTGGCAATAAACAAACAAATAAATGCTTTTAGTGTTCATTCATGTCCCTCTCTTTTATATTTTTTTTTCAGAAAACGGTAAATCAATGACCTATAAGAATCATTCATGATGATTGCCTAAGAAATCTGGTGAAAACCACTTGAGTTACTGTTGAACAGGTTCTTAACTTGAGATCCAGCTGGAGAAATTTCTGGGAGTATATGAACTTGACTGTAAAAACAATTACGTTTATCTTTTCACAAGTTTCCAAATGAAATTTAGCTTTTGGGTTAAGAATGAACGAAAGAGGCAAGAAAGTAATTTATGGCATCACGACTCCAAAAAATATTTGTTAACTTCAGTAATTTTCACTATCTAAATTATTATGCATCAACAAAGAAGTTGATACTATATTTGTTATTTTTTAATATTTTGGTAACTGCATTGGTGCATAATAGGTGGCACAGTGGCTCAGCGGTTAAGAGACCTAAGCTTCATGCGATGGGGTGAGCCCCCTTTCTCCCCTCAGCTTCTGCCAACTTAGCAATTCAAAAGCATGCAAATGCAAGTAGATCAATAGGTATCACTTCAGTGGAAAGGTAACAGTGCTCCATGATGTCATGCTGGCCAAATGACCATGGAAATGTCTTCAGACAATGCTGGCTCAATGTCCTTGAAATGGGGACGAGCAACGACTAGCCAAGTAAAACTCCTTACCTTTTTATTTGTGCATAATTGCTTTTCTATGTAGAGCAATTTTAGTTTATGCATTGAGTACATTTCCCCCCACCTTCCAACTCTGTTAATCTGGGTGGCAAATCTTATAATGTCATTTGTGTCTGCTTGTTGGCAGAATGTTCAGCTACAGCAAATCAATACTACATTCACAAAAGAAGTGTCAAAGGACTTCAAAAAATATTCTGGATCATTTGTTCAGTTTTTAGAGTCTTAAAATGATTTTGTTTTCCAAGTCAACAAGTTCGACTTCTGGATATTATAGGAAGTGAAGTTTTCAAAATGAACAGAGTGAAAGACAGACGGGGCAAAAATTTACAAGTATCTCCCTTCGGGAATGTGGAATATGGTAAGACCAACCACGAGTAATATATTGTTCTATGTCTAAAACTGATTGTGCAGGATCTTTTGGGAGATGTTGTACCACATCAATTTCTGAGCATTTTAGCTTCTGAGTTTAGATCAGTCTCTCTCTCTCTCTAAATTGAGAGTTCTTTTGGTGGGATTTAAAAAAGCTTTCTTTAACATTATGTTGAGTGCTTCAATTGCTTCAGTCTTAAGTGGGATGGCGGTGGAATGAGTTAGGGTAGGAGGTTGAAAGCACTTCTTTTCTATAAAAAATGAGAACTTTTTGTGAAATTATCCACACCTACGTTTTGTTTTGATGAAATTGTCCCCTTTCCCTTCAAGGTTCCTGTTCTATATTCAAATACTCACCCGCGATTGGTTGTTCCAACGGCGGGAACTCTGTATCTCTGTCATTGGATGGGGAGCCGCGAGCAGCCGCTATAAGAAAGGCTGCCACAGCTCCGTAGCCGTTCAGTTCCTGAAATTAAAGCAAGAAAACTAATCAACTGAGAGTGTGCGTCTCTTTCTTCCACCTCTAAAACAGATCCATTTGTGTTGGCTGTGAGCAATACTGACCAAGGGATTCTAGTGACAATATATAGCCCATTCCAGGCAAATCCCACCTCTGACCGGCCCATCAACAGCATATATTCTCTGCCTCCTGAGTCCCAGCTGATTGGCTGGGTCTTCTTTGGTTGCCTTGCACAGGAGAATGGAGCTGGAAAGCAGGTTAGTGGGGTGGAGAGGGAATAGGATTTTGCAGTATCCTTCCCCTGCCATGCCCACCAAGCCACACGCACAGAACCAGTAGTAAAAAAAATTGAATCCCACCACTGGATTTATCACAGTGGACAATACAGCTTAAACTCCAAAAATGCAACAGTAAAACCTACAACCAACTATTTAAACACAGATTAAACACTCAGCCTAGTTTAAACACCCAGACTGGGAACTGTTTGCCACATTTCATAATACCAGGATTCTGCCTTCAGATTAGCCACTGATACCATGCCACCATTTTGTGACAGTGCCCACCCTCTCTGATTAAAATCCCAACGTTTTCCCAGTGCTTGTTATTACAATACATCTGGGGTTAGCTGAAAATTGATTTTCAAAGTTCTTATTTTCAAATGGAAAATTCTTATTTTTAAAAATTTCAGGTAGGGAAGGGAGCTACAATGAGCATTCAGTTATGTACCAAATATTTTTTCTAGGTGTCATAGGCTATTACCAGCAAGGCAATTAACCCTAGATCACTTCTGTGATAAAATATTTTGAACAGATGACTGGTTCGCATTAATATCATTTAAACTTAAAGAGAGACGTGAAAGGAAGGCAAAGGTTGAAGATCAATTTTTTCCTTGGTGCATTTTTCTTAAGTGGATGAAATATTATTGTTTTTAAGTGCATATGGTTTTGACCACTGCAATCCCTCAGTTAGATTTAGAGACAGCCTAGGATGTAGGATTGTCTATATAAAAAGACACACAGAGAGAGAGAGAGGAAAAAGCACCAACATTGAAGAGATGGAACAATGGAAGGCCTGGGAATAACAACACAGAATTTAACAGAATAACAGAGTTGGAAGGGACTCTGGAGGTCTTCTAGTCCAACCCTCTGCTTAGGCAGGAAATCCTACACCACTTCAGATAAATGATTGTCCAATCTCTTCTTAAAAACTTCCAGTGTTGAAGCAACCACAATTTCTGGAGGCAAATTGTTCCTCTTTTTAATTGTTCTCACTGTCAGGCAATTTCTGCTTAGTTCTAGGTTGCTTCTCTCCTGGATTAGTTTCCATCCACCCAGACTTTTGTCACTTCAAAACAATGATAAAGTTCCATTTGACTTTATTTGGAAGCAAATAATATTTCCTGTGGTTTATTAGATCTTCAGCTCTAGTTCTGGAATGTGGAAGGAAATCTTTGCAAAATAGATCACAATTTTAGAAGGTTGGCTCTTTCTATCGATTTTTTTAATTAAGAATTTTGATGGCAAAACCTAACACAAATTAAACTTAAAGGGAAACAAATAAAGAGCATGTGACTCTGTGATGATCTAATTAGCTCTTCAAGATGTTCTTTCCATCAACTTTAGGTCCTTTAGGTTTTCAAACTGCTATAATGAAGACCATCTCTCTTCTTCTTCTTATCTTCTTCACTTTCTGTCCATCTATCAAAAACCTTTCTGTAGAGAGCTAATTCTTTGCATGACATGTCCAAAATATGATAATTTCAGCTTGATTTATGCCTCCAATAAGAACTCAACTGATCTGTTCAATGTTCCAGTTTGTTTTCGTTGGCTATCTATGTATTCTCAGGGGTCTTCTCCAATACCAAAGTTGAAAAATGTCAATATGCTTTCCATCCTATTTCGTCAAAGTCCACCTTTCATTTTCATAGAATGTCACAGGAGAAGCCATTCTCTGCCTGATTCTGATCTTCTAGGCAAAGAGACATCGTAGCATCTGAATATCTTCTCCAAAGCCCTTCATTGGTACCCTACAGTGGTGGGATTCAAAATTTTTTACTACCGATTCTGTGGGCATGGCTTGGTGGGTGTGGCTTGGCTTGGTGGGCGTGGCTTGATTGGCATGGCAGGGGAAGGATACTGTAAAATCTCCATTCCTTCTCCATCCCTGGTGATCTCCCGCCTAGACTATGCCAATGCTCTCTACATGGGGCTGCCTTTGAAGAGCATCCGGAGGCTCCAGTTGGTGCAGAATGAGGCCGCGAGGGTGGTAATGGGGGCACCTAGGGGCTCCCATGTTATGCCACTTCTACGCGCGCTGCATTGGCTCCCGGTGGCCCTCCGGGTGCGCTTCAAGGTCTTGGTCACTATCTTTAAAGCGCTCCATGCCTCGGGACCAGGTTACTTGCGAGACCGCCTCCTGCCACCATCGGCTTCCCACCGACCGGTACGCTCCCATACAGTGGGTCTCCTCGGGGTGCCGCCGGCTGGACAGCTGGCGACCCCGAGGGCGCGGGCCTTCTCATTGGGAGCACCCCCTCTCTGGAATGAATTACCCCCGGAGGTAAGGGCCGCCCCCGATCTCATGGCCTTCCGTCGGTTGCTCAAAACGCATTTATTTCGGCAGGCCGGACTGGCCTAGGGGTTTTTAAATTTTAATCGGGTTTTAATCTTTTTAATACTTGCTTATATTTTATTAGAGCCATATTATATTTCAGTTTTTAAATTTTAATATTTTATGTTGTCTCATATTTTGTACCTTGTATATGTGTTTTTATTGGCTGTTCACTGCCCCGAGTCCCTTTGGGGAGAGGGGGGCGGTATATAAATCAAATAAATAAATAAATAAATCCCACTAACCTGCTTTCCAGCTCTGTTCTCCTGTGCAGGGCAACCAAAGAAGACCAGCTGGTCAGCTGGGACTCGGGATGCAGAGAAGAGATGGGGGTGGGGTCAGTAGAGGTGGGATTTGCTAGTTCTCTGAACTACTCAAAATTTCCGCTACCGGTTCTCCAGAACTAGTCAGAACCTGCTGAATACCATCTCTGGTACCCTACTAAGAACTAGTATATTTCTTTTGACTCCTGGCTCCTTTGCTATTGATAGTTGATTCCAAAAAATGAAGCTATCCACCTCTTCTGAAATAGATTGCCTTAGGAAGTACAGGCATGTGTGCATGCATGCGTGCATGCGTGTGCGTGCGTGTGTGTGTGTGTGCGTGTGTTGGCAGGGAAATCTGGCAACTTGTGGAACATGTACAGTGAAAAAGGAAAAGGAGTTAAGTGGAAAGGGAGAAGAACTAAGAGAAGCTTCAGTGTCACCTTGGAGCAGGAGTATCCAATCTTAGCAACTTTAAGACCTGTGGATTTCCATGCCCAGAATTCCCAAGCCAGCTATGCAAAGCCACGCATGTCAAGGCAACATGCCAAAGCTAGATTTTCAATCTCAATGTTTTCACAATATTTTTTTTTCCTCAAAGAAGTGTTTGAAGATGAAAGATGTGGTTAATGAAGTTCCAGATTGAAATTTTGAACGATTTGGTTTGTAAAGTTAAATGTTTAATATGAAGGGTGGATATGTCTCCTCCTCCTCCTCCTCATCTCTCTTACTCTTCCCTTTCTCCTTCCTCTCTCTCCTCCTCCTTCCTCTTCCTCTTCCTCTTCCTCTTTTCCTCCTCCTCTCTCTTCTCCTCCTCCTTCTTTCCCTTCCCCTCCTCCTTCTCCTTTCCCTTCTCCTTACCATCTTCCTCCTCCTTCCTTTTCCTCTTCTGCCTCCTCCTCCTACTCTTTTTCCTCCCCCTCTCCTCCTCCTCCCTCTCCTCCTCCTTCTTCCTCTTTTCCTCCTCCTCCTCCCTCTTCCCCTCCTCCCCTTTCCTCTTCCCCTCCTCCCCCTTCTCTTTTCCCCTTCTCCTTCCCCTCTCCCTCCTCCTTCCTCTTCCTCTTCCCATTCCTTCTCTTCCTCCTTCTCCTTTTACTCTTTTTCCTCAACCCTCTCCTCCCTCTTCTCTACCTCCTCCTCCCTCTTTCTCTTCCCCTCCCTCTCCTCCTGCTCTTCCTTCCCCCACTTCCCCTTCCCCATCCCATTTTCCTCCTTGTCCTTCTCTTTCTCCTTCCCCTTTTTCTTATGCATTCAGCGATCATCTACAGCCACTCCAGCCTTGTGTGGAAAAAACATTCTTCACCCAGAGTAGGTGTGAAATATGGCTGTCACTCAGCAGTCGGGAATCAAAGGAGGACCTAATTCGCTGGGTGGAAAGAGTTAAATGAACTTTAACTAAAAAGCTCTGCCTCTACCTCTCTGGGTAGAAAATAGCCAAGGGCAACAGTGGATGACTAATGTGTAGAATATTGCAATTAGTATAGCAAGGTACTTACAGGGATCAAATTAAAAAATTCATTAACGTACGCACTTAATTAAGAAACACTTTTCGGTTTACATGATAAATTATGACACCTATTAAATCTTCCAGTACAAGCTGTAATGGCTTCTTTGCTCCCGGGCAGAGAACTATTGCCTTTGAGGTCCTTTCAACCTCCCCAAGGAGCAGCAGCCTGAGATACAAAGTGTATTAAAAAACAATGCTTCTTTCCTCTCCCTGGAGAGGTACTCTCTCTCTCTCTCTCTCTCTTTTAAATTCCTCTGAAACTCATTTCAACTTTTACAAATCCGCCCTGAGATGAAGAGAGAGAGAGAGATCAGAAAAACAACCGAGGAGCGGAATAACTTCGTTCTCCCATTCAAGTGACCTTGGGAAGAAACGCGGAGAAAAACTCTGAAGATTCAAGGCTGCCTTGGGGAAGAGATGAAAAGGGAACGATAGGCAAGAATGACGCTGCTATTGATTTACAAATCTCCAATGCCACCCTCAGAAAGATGGCCGGATCTTAGCGAAGGGAGTGGAAGTCACGTCTCTTGTGAAAAGTGAAGACCGTTTCTGTAGCTTGGTCTCTCTTGAAGCCAGTATCAGGGATGTCCCAAAGGTGGTGTCATGCCCCTATTGGAGTCTGACTCCGAGGGAGAGATAGAACAGCTGACAGGGAGTGGGAGTATGGCTCCAGTGGTTGTGAAGGAAACTGGGGAAGGGCACAGGCTGGATGGGCATTCAGAAGAAGAACCAGGCTCATCCCTTCTTCATCCTAGAGCATGCAGGGAGGAGGAGATAAGGGAGAAACATGAATGGTGTGGTCTATGGGGGAGGAAGGGGCCCTGATCCCCTTCTTGGGCTGCAGCTGGGAGGACTGTTTAAAAGGACAAACTGCGCATGGCAAAGTTGCTGGAAGCAAAGGGTGCATTCTTGTCAGAGCTTATCTGTGTTTTGGCTTCCTCCCAACTGTGGTTGCTGCATTATCTGGTAGAAGTCTGCAATGAATCATCCTTGCCTGCTGTAGTAATTCCTTCAGTGTGGTTTGTATTGGTTTTTTTAAAAATTTTGAATTAACTTTGGGTGTGGACTGCATTTACTCCCTCCGTAAACTGTTTTCTTTAAGAATTTGATATCCAGCCAAGGATAATTGGATATTGGGGCCAAGTTGGAGGCATTAAAGGGATTTTCTTCTATTTTTGTGACTTGGTTATTTTTGTTTCACACCCCAGGTCATCATAGATGGTTTTTCAGGAGGCAACTGAACTTTCTTTGTTTTTCATTTGAAGACGTTTCGCTTCTCATCCAAGGAGCTTCTTCAGCTTCTCTCCCAGCTTAAGTGTCACAACCCTGAGTGTTCCTACCACCATTGGCCTTGCTGACATCCTTTCCAGCTCCAGCTTCTCACACTGCTTCTTCCTGGTGTTGCTATCACTTGGCACCACTACATCTATCATCACCGCTGTCTTCTGGCCCCTGTCAAATACCATGATGTCTGTATCAGGGTTCCAAGCAATACATCCGTAGAAAAGAGAACTCTGAGACAGGCAAATTTCTCGAAGAACAATTTATTAGGACAGATCATTTTGGTACAAGCTGGTGAAAACCGACTCTGAATATTCCCATGGTTTTCACCCAATTAAAAGTGAAAGTTTATCTCTTTCTCAAAACATCCAGTCACATAGTCCAATCAGGATACTGTCCAGTTGCTAGGTGATTTCAGTCCCCTCCTTCCGAGCACTTGCAGGAATGTCCTTGGCTCCCATAAGAAAGAAGGTTGCTTTGGCTATAACACTCCAATTATCTCTACTCTCCCCTCCCTATCCCTCTTCTCTAGTGTGTCAGTCTCAAAATGGCCTCAGACAGGCCAGCTTCCCATGTGATTGTAGAATACTAAAGTACTTGTAACTGGTTGGTATGTCAGCTAGTGGTCCACATCAATGTTAACTATTTTCCCTCTCTTGTCCACCATCTGGCCATACTTCTCTAGTCTGAATGACATCACTGTAGATCAATATCAGGTGGCTCAGTGAGTCAATGTTTCATTCACTTTTAGCCTCCAACAAGATGTCATCCATGTACAGGAAGTGGCTGATGATAGTTCCACCCTGGAACCTGTATCCATATCCAGTCTCGATCTGGTCTGTGTGTCACATCCATAGTCTTTTAACATCCTCAACCAAATAGAGATAGACGCAGACATACAGTTTACCTTGTTACTCAACTACTTTGAAACTCATCAGATTTGGTAGTCAATGCATTTTGATGCAAAAAAATTGTCCTGGTACTCATTTGTTTGGTACTCAATGCCACAAGCAAGAACCTGTCAGTGTTGGCTGCCTTGTGACTCACTACATTATTCCTCATGGCAAAAATTTGTTTGATAATCACTGTTTTTGGTCTCCCGGAACCGAGGTACCACTGTAGATTGTCCAGTTGGATGCCCATCAGTGGTGGTAATCTGCGGTTCGCATCGGTTCTAGCGATCTGGTAGTGCTGGTCAGCAGTTGGCCCCACCCACCTGCACCTGCCCTTTCCTGTCCTATATTTCCTTTGTTTGTAGCTCAGCTGATTTACACAGCAGAACAGATTGCCATGCCTCAGCTGTTTTACTCACCAGCACTGACGGTAAGTTTTCAAGCATAAATTACTCATTTTAGAATGAGAAGTATGTGCCCACAGAACCAGTAATAAAAAAGTTTGTCACTGGTGTACATCCCAGAGCCACTAAATCTATAATTTTGTTTTACCAGACTGTGACAAAAAGTATATTCCATAAATGACTGTGGAGCAATCTTATTCATCAGAGGTAGTTTTAATTACATTTAAACATAAACAAAATTCAATTGTCCAATGTTGTTGTTATCCTGATGCCACCCATAATTTTTATGAGTAAAGTCCCTGGCCTGGGAAATATCTGCTCACACTCCATGAGATATAATTATATAATATTGAAATTGTATCAGCTTAATTTTCTATTAACTTAATTAATGTCCTAAGTAGTTTGCTTAGAGTAAGATCCAATTCTTCCTGCATTAGCCTAGCTGTCCACAAGGGGCTCTATTTTTATAATGTTACCATCCATACAGACCCCAAGAGGTCTTTGCAATGATAAAATGACAGGATGAAAGCTTTGTCCCAAGAATTATTCATCTCTATTACTATCTTATTGTTTCTGAAGGACCAAAGAGATCTGACGTCAAAAGCTCAAAATATTGATGTCTGTCTGTCACCACTCTCCCTGCCTAACTGCTTATCCCTATCTCTCTCTCTTTCTTTTTTGTCTATCTCTCTATTTCTGTTTTTTCTCTCTTCTCTATCATCTCTGCCTACCTGCCTGTCTCTCTCTCTCTCTATCATCTTCCCACTCTATCCATCTGTCTGCCTGCCTTTTTGTCATATATCTCTGTCTGTCTGTCTCATATCTATCTATCTATCTATCTATCTATCTATCTATCTATCTATCTATCTATCTATCTATCTATCTATCTATCATCCGTTTATCTATCTATCTGTCTATCTATCATATGTATATAGGAGAGAGAGTGTGTGTGTGTGTATCATCTATCTCTCTCCCTCCCTCACTCTCTATCTCACATCTATAAACTATCTATCTGCATCTATCTGTCTGTCTATTTATCATATCTCTATCTATCATCCATCTCTCTCTTTCATCTATAAACTATCTATCTATCTGCCTGTCTATCTAGCTATCATATATCTCTATCATCCATTTCTATCTACCTACCTACCTATCTATCTATCTATGTACCTACCTACCTACCTATCGATGTAGACGTGTGTGGGTGTACGTATGTATGTATGTATGTATGTATGTATGTATGTATGTATGTATGATATTCAGCTTTGTTCAGATATTTTCCCACATCTTTATAGTTGTGCTTTTAAAGTTGTAGCAACGTTTTGATGTATACACACACACACATATCTATCTATGTACCTACCTACCTACCTATCGATGTAGACGTGTGTGGGTGTACGTATGTATGTATGTATGTATGTATGTATGTATGTATGTATGTATGTATGTATGATATTCAGCTTTGTTCAGATATTTTCCCACATCTTTATAGTTGTGCTTTTAAAGTTGTAGCAACGTTTTGATGTATACACACACACACATATCTATCTATGTACCTACCTACCTACCTATCGATGTAGACGTGTGTGGGTGTATGTATGTATGTATTCAAATTTTTTTACTACCAGTTCTGTGGCCGTGGCTTGGTGGGTGTGGCAGGGGAAGGATACTGTAAAATCTCCAGTCAGAGATTTGCTGGTTCTCCAAACTACTCAAAATTTCCGCTACCGGTTCTCCAGAACAGGTCAGAACCTGCCATATACCACCTCTGATGTGTGTATGTGTGTGTGTGTTTGTGTGTGTGTGTGGGCCTGCCCGCCTGCCCCTGCGCTGTACTCACCTATATCTGCTCAGCTGATTCACGTGGCAGAGCCGATTGCTGCCCCTCAGCTGTGTTACTTCCCCGAAGTAACATCAAAGGTAAGTAATTGCGATAGCGGTGCACGTGCACGATTAGCAAAATGGTTGCTACACCCAGAGAATCCCACCCATGTATGTGTGTGTGTGTGTGTGTGTGTGTGTGATAGCCATGTTTTTTTAGACCTTGCTAAGATGGTAGTGTCAAAATCTGGCAACAAATCACCCAAAAATGTGGCACAATTTTCCAGCCTTCGTAGCAAAACTGTCAATCAGTTAGAACATGCAAAGAGGTCTGTGACAAAATGGTTTTAACCAGTGGTGGTATTCACATTTTTTTTACTACCCAGCCAATCAGCCAATCAGAGAATGGGGGGGGAGGAGGGGGGGGGCAGTCTGAAGTGGGATTTGCTGGTTCTCAAAATTTCCGCTACCGGTTCTCCAGATCTGGTCAGAACCTGCTGAATGCCAACTCTGGCTTTAACTATGTCATTAATTCTATTATGTAATTATTTCATCTCCTCCTATAGCTGTTGGCCTTTGAAAACAATGTGAGAATCATTAATTAATGTGAAAATAAGCGTGATCTCCTGGATGGAAAGCTGGAAAGATTGAATCCTATCTGTGGCACGGCCCTGGAGATGGCTACTGAATTTTACATCCAAATTCATTTACAGGCAGTCCTCACCTTACAACAGTTCATTTAGTAACCATTTAAAGTTACAACGGCACTAAAAAGTGACTTATGACCGTTTTTTTCACATTTATGACCATTGCAGCATCCCCGTGCTCATGTGATCAAAGTTCAGATGCTTGGCAATGGGTTCATATTTATGACGGTTGCAGTGTCCTGGGGTCCTATGATCCCTTTTTGCAACCTTCGGTCAAACAAAGTCAGTGGGGAAACCAGATTCACTTAACAACCAGGTTACTATCTTAAAACTGCTCCGATTCACTTAACAACGATGGCACAAAAGGTTGTGATATGGGCAAAACTCAACAACTCACTGAGAAAACAGAAATTCGGGATTGAATTGTGGTCGTATGTCAAGGATGACCCTAACAGATTTTTAGTCTCAGATACAAGGCTCACAATTTAGGATAAGAGGAATTAATGGGGTGAGCCAGTCAAAACTATTTTGAAGTATTATTGATTTAACTTGTATTCAGTCCAAGGATTGAGGAAACCCACTGCATTTGTTAGATATTTAAATGGCCACGGATATTTCTTATTATGAAGTTTTCCCTTAATAAATCATACTACCCATGTTCTGTAAACATAATGAGTTGGCACACAGAAGCCTCTTATTCCATTCCCTTCCTTCATTGCACAGTTGTGTGCCTGGGTTTTTATTTTTTATTTTATTTCATTTTTTGCCAATTTTAGGTGGAGCGGGCTATTTTCTATTGGATGCGAATGAGAAAATAAACGTTATCTATTTGAGTTGCCTTTTTGCACTTTGGAGGAACGCTAATACATTAAAAATAGGGGCAGCGAAGCAAGTTTTGACAAGTATTTTGTCTATAATATTCGCTTATGATTTGTGGCATTTGAAAAAAAAAGAAAAACTAGTCAAGATGTTGGGGTTTAAACATTGGCTGCTTTACATAGATGAGCTGTCAGATGCTTCATCAAATGATAGCAGCATTTTCAGCCTGGAGATAGATTTATTTATTTATTTATTTGCTCCAATGTGTCAGTCTTCACATACCTTTCGATTGGAACAGGGGTTGGCATAGTAAAGCTATCAACCCACAACCTTCAGTTCTTACAGAATGGAGGCATCAGAAGAACCAACACTGAGCCAGAAAAGAGAATTTCCTTTCCAGGTAAGAGCCCGGGTGGTCAGGCGGGCCAAAACAGCAGCAGACATAGAACCGGTTCTATGTATGCTCTCTGTTTGCTGCTCTTCAGAACTACCGGTTCTACAGAGGTGGACAGACCCGGTAGAATCCCACCCCTGGTTATAATAGTCACTGTCTTGGTTATTTTTTAAGAGTTTGGTTAGTCTGTCCATCTCAGTGCACTCGTGTATTTTATTGATTACTGTATTTTCTGAGGGGTTCATAGCCAATTTCCAATTTGGGGCAAAACATATTCTGGCTGCAGTTATGATGTGCAGAATCAGGTATTGGTGTTTCCTTTTTCATTTTTGGTTCTATCATGCCTAATAAAAAGATTTCAGGTTCGTGTCTTTGAGTTTTTGATTGGGAAGAAGAAGTATGAGAAGTACCAGGATCTGAAGGAGGAACCAGAGAAGGTGTGGAAAGTTAAAGGCCAAGTGGCCTCAGTGGTGGTAACAACTAGGCTGAGATAGGGGTTCCAACAGACCCCAGGAACAACATTAGAGTTCTCTTTCCAGAAAACTGCAGCTATATTAGGAACAGCTAAAATCCTGAGCAGAACCTTTAGAAGCCTCAGGATTGAGGAAGATACATTCAACCAGTGATGGGATTTATTCTTTTACTATTGGTTCTATTGGCGTGGCAGGGGAAGGATGCTGCAAAATCCCATTCCCTCTTCACTCCTGGGGGAAGGTTACTGTAAAATCTCCAGTCCCTCCCCACCTCACTAACCTGCTTTCCAGCTCCGTTCTCCTCTGCAGGGCAACCAAAGAAGACCCAGCCGATCAGCTGGGACTCGGGAGGCAGAGAATAGATGGGGTTGGCAGGACCAGTCAGAGGTGGGATTTCCCGTTCTCTGAATTATTCAAAATTTCTGCTACCGGTTCTCCAGGCCTGGTTAGAACCTGCTGAATGCCACCTCTGCATTCAACCAATAAAGGTGAGATAAGATGCTGATGCTGATTACCAGAATTGTTGGCTTCAAAAGGGTTGGATTAATTCATGATAGTCCTGGGGGTTCAAGGTGCCAACATTCAGCTTGAGTATCACAAATAAAAGACCAGGGTTATTTCATTTCTGAAAAGTTTATACTGTTTATTGAATGCATGGCACGGTAAGGGCGAAGTAAAACTCACTCTGAAATTCCAAGGCACCAGAACATAGTATTTAACAATGATCTTCCCAGCCAAGGCTTCCACGTAGCTCATGTAAACAAGTTTTCTTTGTTATGGGAACCATCTGCCTTTTTCTTCGCACCTGTTAAAATGTCCTTGAAGAGTTTCCAGGCTCTCCACTCATTAACCCATTCATAATCTACATCTCTCCCTCTTGCTCGAACGGCAAGATGAAACGAAAAGGCACGGAGCTGCCAAGTTTTCACTCTTGACACAAAGTTTATTAGCCCTGATGGCAGAGTGGCTGCCTCGGAAGGCCATCTTCTGGGAGACTGGTAGGCTTTCTAGTGTAGCTGGCTGGTCACTGTCAAAACCAGGGGTGGGCTGTTGGAGATTCGCAGGAGTCCGGGAGAACCTCTAGCTAAGATTCTGCATAGTTCGGAGAATCCCCAAATTCCACTCCTGGCTGGCCCTGCCCACCCCTCCCAGAAGTCCCCATGTGGCCCATTCAGGAAGGCCAGAAATGGGCTCATTTCTTGCTTCCCAGAGAGCCTCCGGAGCCCAGGGAGGCTGTTTTCGCCCTTCCGGAGAGTAGAGGAAAGTGTCTGGAGTCCGGAGACAGCAAAAATACCGCCCCCCATGGTGCAGGAGGC
>CM042849.1:11051599-11134099 GCA_023653725.1 Bungarus multicinctus
TGTAGTCTGTGTCTGTCCTGTTGGGTTGCAGAACCAAACCAGACAGTTATAGAGGTGCAGATGATAGACTCAATAATTGCTCTGTAGAACTGGATCAGCAGTTCCATTCCATTTTCATTTAAAACAATTATGAATAGCGGGGAGTGCACTACTGGTGGGAATAACATGTCAAAAAGAAGAGATGTGAATGATTTTGCCTCCCTCCCTTCTGTGTTCCGATGTCAGGCACAAAGAATCAGGACCACCAGTGGGTGGGATTCAAATTTTTTTTACTACCAGTTCTGTGGGCGTGGCTTGGTGGGTGTGGCAGTGTAAAATCTCTAATCAGAGGTGGCATTTGCCTGTTCTCCGAACTACTCAAGATTTCCGTTACCGGTTCTCCAGAACTGGTCAGAACCTGCTAAATACCACACGTTAAATTCCAGGTAAGCTGATGTATTGCTCATGCCTTCACTCAAGCATTTAGTCAACTAATGTTCAGCACTTAATAAGAGTTAACAGAATTTAAGATGGATTGGACTTCAAATGCTTGTGGGAGCGTAATGATTCCAGGCTGAGTCCTCTCTTGGCTCCACCCCCACTCTCTATCTGTCCTTCTATATCAGATGTATTATGGTAGCCCATATTAGCTTATTCTTTCACCACTTTCTAAGTTGGTAAATAAAAAGCAGGAATCCTTCCCTGGTGGTCTAGGAAGGATGTGGGCCTCAGACATGGCTATTTTGAAATGAGAAGATACCTTCCAAACCACGGCCAGAATTCCTCTACTGAGTGGTCTCAAATTATCCCGAGATTCAGAGGCACCTCTAAAAATAATGTCGAGAAAGACTTTTAAGATTTATCAATTACTATTTCTAAGCTGTAAATTACCTATTTTGAGAGCATAATTTGTCTGTAATGTATGTTTTAGCAGTGTGATTTGTTTCTTGTTTGTAATTAATGCCAAGCTTTGAAGCTAAAATTGCATGACAAATCGTTATGGGCAAAGCCATTAGCTTGGAAATGACTGCTTAAGATTTGTAATATACTGTAACATCACTTCATTTGCTTAAATGCCAGACGTACCACACTAGCCTTAAAAGTGGGGAGAGGAAATCTTTCTCTCTCCCTCGCTTTCTAATAAAATCTTTTCCATCATGGAAGTCTGTTCAGATCTACTTTCCACCTAAGCTGGCTCTTATTTCAGCTTAGCATTCTCCTATAGAATATATATATATATATATATATATATATATATATATATATATATATATATATATAATTGATTCGTATATATATATACGAAATTGATTCGTATATATATATACGAAATACCACTCAAGCATCATCACAAAATCTCGAGAACCATAAAGCCTAGAAACTTGAAATTCGGCATGTATGTTCCTCTTGACTTCTAGGTGCTCACTAAGAAAGGATTTCTCGAAATGACCATCAGAGCATTAATATTGCATATATTATTATTAACACGCTCTGATGCTAAGGAGTTCTACTCCCCCTTCCCACCTGAAAAGAAATCTCTTCCAAATGCAAAACCCAAGCAGAGGAGAGGAGTTTCAGTTTTAGTTTCACAGCAGCAACCAGCTTTAGTACAGAACAGTTGAGTTAAGCCACACCCAGGCTCCTTCCTGTCTCCTTCTTGTTCACACTGCAAATACTGTTTCAGTTTCACTTTAGTTATATATACAGTATATAACTAAACGGTTGACAAACATGAAAATCAAGAATCACAGCAATGTTAAAGCTAAAAGGCCTAAGATAAAAAGATATGTATTTAGATATTAAATATTCAGAGCCAGTTTGATCTAGTGATTTAGGTACCAGACTTGAGACCAGGAGACTGTGAGTTCTAGTCCTGCCTTAGGCGTGGAAGCCAGTTGGGTGACTTTAGGCCAATGATCAGAAGACCATGAGTTCTAGTCCCACTTTAGGAATGAAAGCTGATTGGGTGACCTTGGGTCAGTCACTCTCTTTCAGCCCAATTCATCTCACAGGATTGCTGTTATGGGGAAAATAGGAGGAAGAAGGAATATTAGATGTTTACCACCTTGACTTATTTATAAAAATAGTAAGGTGAGCTAAAATCAATCAATCAATCAATCAATCAATTCCAGCAGCAAATAGTTTCTTGTCCCATAATGAAAAGCAGTGTTGTTTCTCCTTCTTCTTCTCCTCTTCCTCCTTGCCCTCCTTCTTTTTGCTTTAATATATAGAAATAAAGAAAAAAGAAATAAAGATATAGGAAAATATTTTATTCTTGTTTTCTATAAAACATTTGCTGTAAGATGATCTGCAAGGTTTAAAGATTTATGGAATATTTATATAACAACAATGACAAAACCTTCTGCAATTTCTTTTATTAAATGTGAACTGCTTCATAATGATATAATTAAATAGCATCTTGAATATAATGATGAGTTTTTGTATACTTAATAGATAATGTTACTGCATCGTAACTGAATATTTGCAATAAGACTCACATTAGGTTTGCTTTAACCACTGTCTAGTTACAAAAAGTAAATTAAATTATGTAAAGTAAATTAAGCTGGAACTTTATTAAAATCTACTGAAGAATCCAAAACTTGATAAAAAAAATCTCTAATCATAATGATTTAGTTCATATTAACATCCAGAAGGCTCAAGTCATAGAAGTAACATTAGGAAGATTATTACTGTAATTTATAATTTGTAGTTATAAAAACATTTAAAGTTCATATTGGGGCAAAAAAATTCTTTCTGAAACACTTAAATTCTGGACCATTAACAATTTGAGGACTTTTTAAGATAAATATCTTTTTAAATAAATATCCATCTCAGGGGGAAAATCTTAGCTCTTTTCGTATTCCAAGAAAAATATTTGCACCTATATAAATATATGTGAAGAAATTGCAAATAGAAATTCTGATGTTTCCCTAGGTTGAGGAGAAGAAAACTCATGTTCTTTTACCTGAAAAAGACCTTTTCAAGAATTAAAATGAAAAATGTGAGAAACTATAACTAAAAAGAAAAATAATTAAAAATTCAAGAGGAAACATTAAAAATAATAAAGGAAAACATAAAGCTAAAACTATTCACCTCCTTCCCCCATTCAGAAATAAATAAATTAATAATAATAATAATAATAATAATAATAAAAAATATTTATTTATATATCGCTCCTCTCCCGAAGGACTCGGAGCGGTGCACAGCCATACTAATGCTACAGAAACTTCTGGAAGCTTTGCTAGCTATTCTACACTTGCCTGGAGAAAGGGAGACTGGGTTGGAATACATACACCAGTTTTGGGTACCAAGATACAAAAAAAAAAAAAAAGATGCTGAGGCCATAGAAAGAGTGCAGAGAAGAGCAATAAAATGAGTAGGCTGAATCGTATGAACGGTTGAGGGAGGGAGGGATGTCTAATCTAATGAAGAGAAGGACTAGGGGTGATAGGATAGCAGTCTTCCAGTATTTGAGCAGCTGACCCAGAGAAGAGGGAGTCAACCAAAGCACCTGAAGGCAGAACAAGAAGCAATGGACGAAAACTGATCAAGGAGAGATCCAAGCTAGAAATAAGGAGAAATCTTCTGACAAGGAGAACAATTAATCAATTAAACAATTAATCAATAACTTATCTCCTGGAGTTGTTGGAATAAGGTCTCCTTTTTGAACAAGGGAGATCCCTTCCAACCCTGTCATTCTATGAGTGAAGAATGAAAAGGAAGGGTCCACAAATAATTTGGGTTGAAACTGTGTAAAGATTTAAGCTCCATTGCCAGGTACTTTTCCAGAATTTCTTGAAGGTCCCACTTCACAAAAGCGCCTTACAATAAGGGTATAGATTTGTTCAAGACAAACTGATGCGAACCTACGGAATAATCTGGAATGACTGTTAAAAAGACACTCAGAAGATTACTTATGGCAGATAAGGTAAAGGTAAAGGTTTCCCTTGCACTTAAGTGTTAGTCGTTTCCGGCTCTAGGGGGCGGTGCTCATCTCCGTTACAAAGCCAAAGACCCAGCGCTGTCCGAAGATGTCTCCGTGGTCATGTGGCCGGCATGCCTGAACGCCAAAGGCACACAGAACGCTGTTACCTTCCCACCAAACTGGCCCCTATTTCTCTACTTGCATTTTTTTACATGCTTCCGAACTGCTAGGTTGGCAGAAGCTGGGACAAGTAACGGGAGCTCACTCCATTACGTAGGGCTAGGGATTCGAACCGCTGAACTGCTGACCTTTCTGATCGACAAGCTCAGCTTCTTAGCCACTCAGCCACCATGTCCCTACACTTATGACCAAAGTTCAAACAGCACCATCAGAACATCTTTGGAGTTTTTTTAACCTCTTTGGCTGGTACTTTGCTTGTGTGGAGTGACCATTCAAGGTTACAATGGCACTGAAAAAAGTGACTTATGACCATTTTTCACACTTACGACTGTCGCAGCATTCCCACAGTCATGAGAGGCCAGGCAAGGAGATGCGTGCCTTGATGTGAGTGATGTTGAGTTGGCCACGCCCAGCCAGTCACATGACCACCAAGCCATGCCCACCAATTAAGCCACGTCCACAGAACTGGTTGTTAACAAATTGAATCCCACCCCTGCTTCAGGTCCTTTGGAGAATAGCTTGACTCCCTCTTCTTTGTGGCAGCTCCTGAGAGATTGGAACATGGTAGCCCCAAGATACTGCATGTAGAAATCATCAGCTGAAGAAAAGCTGGACTAGAAAACTTCCAGGCCATAATATTTATGTCTGTAATTAGAGGATCAAATGGACATGTGCTATTTAGAGATCTGTAAAACCTTTGGCAGGCAAGCCGTGAAGGCCCCAAATTGGGACCCTCGGTCTATTTCCAAAAATGCAGCTCCGGATGGATTTATGGCTTATATGGGAAAAAAAAACAAAACATGCGGATGTAAGATAACCCTTTGCAATCGTAGCTGACAGGAACCAGAAGCCAAATTTTTTGAGTGTTTTCAGATCCAGAATGATAGGGTTTGATCTGTGCCAGCACTGGCCCAGGCTGCCCAGATAGACCGAACAGGAGGTAAGAGGAATGCCAAAAATAAAAGAAGAAGCTGAAAACTAATTAATTGGAAGCCGCAATAGAGGGAGGGGGGGGGGGGGAGAACGCATGTGACAGCTCAGAAGAAGGACATATTTAATTGGAGAGCACCCTATGTTCCTTTGGTGAGAAACCTGTTGCAGTTATAGCAACCATGGCTATAAGAGTCCTCCCAGAAAGCAGAATCAGTCGATGGATTTAAATAGGATGGGTGCAATCCCCAAATCAGGGGTGGGATTCTACCAGTTCGGTCCGGTTCTATAGAACCGGTTGTTATGATGCTGCACAGTTTGGAGAAACGGCAAATCGTGCCCCTGGCTGGCCCCTCCCTTCTCTTCCCGCCCCTCCCTTCCCCGCCCAGTCAGTCCTGAGTGCGCATGAGCAACATGTGCTCATGCTCGACATCGCTGACTGCGTTCTCCCCTGCCCAGTCACTGCTTAAGGTATTTCTTGGTTTTCTCCCCTCCCGACAATCAGTTGTTCCTATGATCAGCTGTGCCGGGATTCCCCTCACTGTCTTACTGCTTTGCCCAGGAGGTTTCCCTGAGGTCACCCGTGCTTCATGTTTTACCTTCCTGAGGCAGAAGCTTCCTGAGAGCAAAAATGCCCCCCAGGGAACTTCCCTGGGGCCCAGAAGGACCCAAAATGGAGCACGGGAGTGCTGTGCGCCCTTCCAGGCTCTGTTTTTTTCCTTCCTGAGCTCCAGGTAAGCCTTCTGGGAGCAAAAATGTCCCCCAAGAAGGCTTCCCTGAGGCCCAGAAGGACCCCCAAAAAGGGGAAGGAGGTTGCTGCAAAAAAAAGAGAGCCACGCTCACCCAGTCAAATGACCAGGCCCACCTAGCCACGTCCACAGAACCGGTTGTTAAAAATTTTGAATCCCACCCCTGCCCCAAATGATAGAAATCTGGAGTGTTAAGGATGCAAGACGTTGTGCCATGTTAAAACCTTGGCAGGATGGAATGCTCTTTCCCAGTCACCACCTGCTATGAAATCCCCGCTGCTTGTTGAGGAGGTCAAAGCATGGTGTTGAGGAAAATGGGTATATGGAGCCATCAGAAAATAAATCTGGGTGCATTTTCTGGACACACAGAGGATACACTGATATCACCAAAGCAGCTCAGTTGTGACTTTTAACGAAAGTATGATTAGGGTATTGCATGAATATAACAGAATAACAGAGTTGGAAGGGACCTTAGAGGTCTTCTAGTCCAACCCCCTGCTCAGGCAGGAAACCTTATACCATTTCAGACAAATGGTTGTCCAGTCTCTTCTTACAAACTCCCAGTACTGGAGCATCCACAACTTTTGGAGGCAAATGGTTCCATTGATTCATTATTCTCACTCACTCTCTTTGATTCTCGGTTGCTTCTCTCCTTGATTAGTTTCAATAGAATAGAATAGAATAGAATAGAATAGAATAGAATAGAATAGAACAGAACAGATTTCTTTATTGGCCAAGTGTGATTGGACACACAAGGAATTTGTCTTGGTGCAAATGCTCTTGGTGTACATAAAAGAAAAGATATATTTGTCAAGAGTCAAGAATCATAAGGTACAACAATGATAGTCATAGGCAATAAAATAAGCAATAAAATCATTCTAGGAAACAGTCAATATAAATTGTAAGGATACAAGCGACAAAATTACAGTCATACAGTCACAAGTGGGAGGGGATGAGTGATAAGGAGTGATGAGAAGATTAACAGTAATAGGAGTGCCAACTTTGTAATAGTTTAACAGTGTTGAGGGAATTATTTGTTTAGCAGAGTGATGGCGTTTGGGGAAAAAACTGTCCTTGTGTTCTGGTGTGGAGTCCTCTATAGTGTCGGTTTGAGGGAAGGAGTTGAAACAGTTTATGTCCAGGATGTAAGGGGTCTGTAAATATTTTCACACCCCTCGTTTTGACTCTTGCAATATACAAGTCCTCAATGGAAGGCAGTTTGATAGCAATTGTTTTTTCCTGCAGTTCTAATTATCCTCTGAAGTCTGAGTCTGTTCTGTTGTGTTGTGTTGCAGAACCAAACCAGACAGTTATAGAGGTGCAGATGATAGACTCAATAATTCCTCTGTAGAACTGTATCAACAGCTGCATCCATGGCTTCTTGTCCTGCCTTCAAGTGGTTTGGAGAATAACTTGACTCCTTCTTCACTGTGGCAGTGCCTGAGATATTGGAACACTGCTATCAGGTCACCCCTAATCCTTCTTCTTATTAAACTAGACATACCCAATTCCAGCAATATAGTGTTAAGCCTCCTAAAAGAAAGAGAGCTAGAAATAAATATCCCATCCTTCTAAGATTGGCTTAGATCTTCTCTTTTGTCCCATCTAAGTTGCCATCATATATGTATCCACAAAAAGGAAGGACCTTCTTCCAGGGGCGGGTTTCAAAAAATTTAGCAACCAGTTCTCTGCCTGGTTGCTGGGAGGGCGTGGCCATAATGGGCGTGGCCTAGTTGCCTCCTGCACCACTCTGGCCTGGGAGTGAAAAAGGGATGTGAGGGGGGGGGGATTTTTGCCCTCCTCAGGCTCCGGAGGCTCACCAGAAATAGGCCCATTTCCAGCCTTCTCGGACTTCTAAGAGACCCATTTTTTGCCTTCCTGGGCTCCAGAGGTTCTCCAGAGGCCAGAAATGGGCCTGTTTCCAGTCTTCCAGAACTTCTGGGAGGCCCTCACCGAGCCTCTGCACTTCCCTGTGATCCAAAGCAGGCTGTATGGGGACCACTGAGAGGGGCAGGGTGGGCGGAGCCAGCCTGGGGTGGGATTTGCCAGTTTGCCAAACTGACCATCAATTTAGCTACCGGTTCACCTGAACCAGTGTGAACCAATAGCAGTTCACCCCTGCCTTCTTCACAATGGCCCCTGATTTTATACCAAGGCTATGTTGTTTCTGGCTCCAGTTGCATTTTTTTTGCCCTCAACTTACAACAGTTTGTTTAGTGATTGTTCGAAGTTACAATGGCACTGAAAAAAGTGACTTATGACCATTTTTTCACATTTATGACCATTGTAACATCCCAACGGTCATGTGATTTACATTTAGATGCTTGACAACTGACTCATATTTATGACGGTTGCAGTGTCCCGGAGTCATGTTGGTCCCCTTTTGTGACCTTCTCACAAGCAAAGTCAATGGGGAAGCCAGGTTCACTTAACAACCGTGTTACTGCTTTAACAATTACAGTGATTTGCCTAATAAATGTAAAATGGGACAAAACACACTTGACAAATGTCTCACTTAACAACATAAACTTTGGGCTCAATTGTGGTTTTATGTTGAGGACTACCTGTACTCAGTATTAATATCCAGCTTCATGGCTACTAACAGTAGATGAACAAAAGTGGCTTATATTCTTGAATTTCCTTTTTTTTTTTAGTGTAATGTAGGCAATCTTTTAATGGTTGCAAGATATTATTTATTTATTGTACTTATATACCGCCCTATTTCCCTGATAGGACTCAGGGCGGTGCACAGCCAAATTAAAATACAGAGAACAATACAAAATTAAGAACAGTTAAAAGACCAAATATGAAAGGCTGAAAGATATCCTTAATCTTATGTGTCTGAAGACCCAAAGGTGCTTTTTTTCAAGAGGCCACTGGACTTTCTGGTTTTTCTTTGAAGACGTTTCACTTCTCATCCAAGAAGCTTCTTCAGCTCTGACTGGATGGTGGAGAATGGAAAGATTTATACTTCTTGCAGACAGCTGGTCATTTGCATCCTTTTAGGGAGTCATTGAGGCCACTTGGAGGTTTATCTGTATCACCAGGATCACCTGAGTGGTGCAAAAGAGTGTGGAGCTCCTTCTTGGAGCTGCTGAAAGGACTGTGTTGTAGACTAGAGATAGACGATGTTGTATCCCTCCCCCTCTTTTGAGGGAGGGCTGTTCAATTTTGACATAGATGGCCTCTTTGACCCCTCTTTCAAACCAGCGGTTCTCTGTGTCCAAAATGTGGACTTTGCTGCCTTCAAAAGAATGGCCTGTGTCTTTTAAATGCAGATGGACTGCTGAATCTAGTCCTGGTGAGTTTACGAAGTGGTTGTTTTGTTTCCCCAATGTACAGATACACTGGGGATACTTATGAAGTGGTTGTGCATGACACAACATAGGAGAACAAACAGGATAGGCTAGCAAATCAAAAGTCAAGTTGTTGTTGTGTACGGTACTGTAGCTCTTTCCAAAATGGTAGATTTGCCATTGACTTTTGCCTAAAGCAGTGGTCGCCAACTGGTGGGCTGGGGACCACTGGTCAGGGGTGGGATTCAACTGGTGTTACTACTGGTTTGGTGACTACATTCTACGCTGCATGTGCATGTAAAAAAACCTTAAGCTGTGCTGCCCGGACAGCTGAAAAGCGCTGCGTGTGGGTGCGCAGTGTTTGAAAAGCCTCTTTTTTCCTGCTTTTTCAACCTCAGCTGTACCATGCAAAGCAGCTGAGATTGAAAAAGCAGGAAATAAAGGACAGGTAAGAGCCCAGGCAGGCAGGTGGGCCAAACAGCAGCAAACACAGAACCGATTCGGTGTCTGTTGCTCTTCAGAGCTACCGGTTCTTTAGAACAAGGTAGAACCGGTAGCATCCCACCCCTGCCACTGGTGGTCCATGAGAAAATTTTGGTGGTCTGCAGAGAAATGTCCCCCCCCCCAAAGCAATTAATCCAGGCTGCGTGGGAACACAAGGCTGCACCGCCCACATGGCCCGCCCACCTGCTGGCCCCACCCTTTGGCCGAGCGCAAACCTTACCTTGAGTAAAGCCACGTGAGCTGGAACTGGAAGGTAAGACCAATGTTGGAGGAGGGAAATCTGCCCCGGTGTGGCTTGCTGACGTTGGTGGGAAAGTTGGTCCCATATTCCAGAGCTGCAGTAGTCACAAGACTGGTCCTTTGGTCATCCCGGAGTAGCTCCTCCAGTCCATGGCAGGCTGGTACTCCTGGGTGGAGGAGCTCCGGGATGACCAAAGGGCCAGTCTTGTGACTCCTGCAGCTCTGGAATATGGACCGACTTTCCCACCAACGTCAGCGAAAATTTGTATTAGTGGTCCGCAGGATTTAAAATTATGAGTTTGGTGATTCCTGAGGTCCAAAAGGTTGGCAACCCCTGCTCTAAAGCATTGTCATTCTATATTGAGCGTTAGCGATAATATTGTGCAGCATTTATGGTGTTTGTTTTTCTCCAATGAGCCAGATGAATACATTACTTTTGTATGTTTGTGTTCGGATTTGTCTAGAGCATCGGTTTCAAAGTGTTCCAGGTATAGGTTAGCTGTGACGGGTGAGAGGGATGATCCCAATCCGAACCCAAACCTAAACTCTGGCTTAGATATGTAGATGACACTTTCGTAATTTGGCCACATGGGAAAGAAAAACTGGACAACTTCCTCACACATCTCAACAGCCTATATCCCAAAATACAATTCACCATGGAAACAGAAGCCAACAACCAACTTCCCTTCCTGGATGTCCTAATTTACAAAAAACCCAATGGCTCCCTAGTACATACCATCCACTGGAAGAAAACACACACCAACCGCTACTTAAACACACAATTCCATCACAGATCAACTCCGTAGCCAAGACTCTCATCTCCAGAACCAAACGCCTAGCTGACAAAGACCACCTGAGAACAGAATTGCACACCCTCACTAATGTATTACTTTCCAACGGATTCCAAAGAGACACAATTACCAACCTAACCCTAAAGGAGACACCACCCAGAAACCGAGACACAGAACAGGACAATGGTATCGCCCTCCTCCCCTACATCAAAGGCACCACAGATAAAATCAGCAAAATTCTCCACAAACACAGTATCAGGACAGCCTTCAGTACTGACCAAAAAATAGCCAACATCCTAAGAAACCCCAAAGACAAGATCCAGCTAGAAAACCAAGGAGTTTATGAAATACCATGCAACAATTGCCCAGCCACATATATTGGACAAAACAACAGGAGAATAAATGCACGCATCGCAGAACACAAGAACGCAGTCAGAAAAGAAGAAAATTCTTTCTCCCTTTCCCAGCACCTTAAAGCCATAGGACATGAAATTAATTTTGAAGGAACCAAATTAATCTCCAATACTGAACACTTCAACAAGAGAATAATCAGGGAAGCCATCGAAATAGAGAAACACCCCCATAACATGAACAAACGATATGATGCCTCCCACCTACCAGACATTTGGAAACTAGTCCTTATCAACAAACGAGTCCCAGCCACGAAAACCAACACTGGACCCAAAACAACACATGACGCCACCACCAGTCTCCCTCACCAGACTCAAACCCAAACCCACCCCATAGATGAAAGGCAACCACCATCCAGAAACCAGACCATGGCTGCATCATCAGCTGCCACACACCCCGACCTCCAAACCAAGCAAACTGACACACGCCATGAACACAGATCCAGGCCTCAAACTCGGAGCCAAACCAAAACCTGGAATGTCACATCACAGCCACCTGCTCAGGATATCACACCACAAAACCTCAGGATGTTACAACACAGCAGGAGCTGTGACCCAGGAGATTACAATACAAGACCCAGGGTGTCACAAGATTAGAACTCAGAAGGTCATCATACAGCCCATTATCCAGGTCATTACGATCCAGGAGATTATAGCATAAGACCCAGGAGGTCACAAGATTAGAACTCAGAAGGTCATCACACAGCCTATTATCCAGATCATTACGACCCAGGAGCTAACAGCACAAGACCCAGGATGTCAAAACAATAGAACTCAGAAGGTCATCACACAGCCCATTACCCAAATCGTTACAATACAGGAGGCTGATAGACACACAGCCAATACCTCAGCCACACATGTTCTTAAGAAAAAGACAGCCAATCTGCAAACATCAACTCCATCAACCAATCAAAATGACAACACAGCCAACCTCCCCACCAGTATATATAGGGAGACAGCAGCTCAGATCACGCTTTGCTCGCACAAGCACAAAGCCGAAAGCACCAACCTGAAGATGGCGAGTGGGATCTCATTGAAACGTTGCCCAGATAATCTCAATTTTACACGGGAAAAGACCCGAACACACCAAGACCTGCAGATAGATAGATAGATAGATAGATAGATAGATAGATAGATAGATAGATAGAGACAGAGACAGAGAGAGAGAGAGAGAGAGAGAGAGAGAGAGAGAGAGAGAGAGAGAGAGAGAGAGATAGATAGATAGATAGATAGATAGATAGATGCAAGTCTTGGTGTATACAGGTCCTGCATACCTGAATCCGTGAATATCTATGAAAACACACACACACACACATACACAAACACACACACACAATATAATATAATATATATATAAATATATATTATTAGTGAGGAGAAATTCTCAGATCTCCAAAGTTAACACAATTTGAAAGGCTCTTTTATTTTCCCTGGCAGTTGTAAGTTCAGACTGCTTTTTCTGCATGCCAAGCAATTCAGCCCAAATTCCACCACCTGTTCTATAATTTTGGGTATAGTCAGGGTACAGCTCTGCTCCATATGGGCAACGCGATGCTATGAAGTTGCAATCCAGCATAATTATGCACTTTTTTTTTTCTTTTTTCTTTTAAAAAAATAAACCTCAAGAGTTAATCATCCATCTGGGTCCAATCATTGATTTCATTAAGCCTTATGGCCTTGTCAGATTATAAAACATTTTAAGCAGCACTATTTTTTTCTCCCTTTCAGAGCAGGGGGGGGGGGGAAGCATTTGATAATTAAGGCCACAATTAGATCAAAGTTTTATGCTCCACCATCATTTCCTTCTCATTTTGGCGAAATATATTTAAAATAGTTTTCAAGCTCCAAAATGCTTGTGTATATGTAAGCTTCAAGCCCTTGTCACACATATTTGATATACTGATAATCGGTAATTTCTTTCAGGATTCCGTTTTGACAAGTTGGGCATTTTCTTACGCCTTCCATAGCTAATCTGCCAAAAAAGTTGGCATTCCTTTAAAGCAGGGCGTGGAACTGTATCTTTGCCTGGACTTTTGTCTGTGGCATTCTTTTGACAAAATGCAGCCAGATTCAGTGCTTCAAGATGGGGCGGGGGGAAAGGAGTGGAGAGAAAGCAGGACAAAAATTAATAAAAAGAATATCTGTAGCTCAGAGTTGAAATAAGAAGCCCTTGGTAGATGGTCTTTAAGCTTGGCTGTTTTCATGCAGATGTTTCATTACCCAGACTAAGTAACATCATCAGTACATTGGGTAATGAAATCATCTTCTTTTAACAACCCCCATAATCCCTTGCAGGGTGGGAGTCTGGGCAACTGAATGGAGCTAGAAGAGTGATTAATGGCCGGATGCCCTTCCTGTCACCAATGCTGAGTTTTGTTCAGCAGATATATTCTCAGTCTGCCCAGAGAAAGAAATATCTGCCTCTATCTAGAATTGAACTCACAGCCTCCTGATTGTGAGGTGAGAGCTCCACCTCTAGGCCACTGCACCACTCCAATTGGGTAATGAAACGTCTGCAAGGAAACAACCAAGCACAGAGAGCACCAAGGACCCCTTAGGGCAAAAATCAGATTTGATTTCATTTAACTTTCATTAAGTGAAATGGATTGAATACTCAGCCTCACAGTCCAATATACTGTATTTAGTTTCCTTTGGTTCTCATAAACTAGGACAGTTTTTCCCCAAACACCATTACTCTGCTAAACAAATATTTCCCTCAACACTGTTCAACTATTACAAAGTCTGCACTATTATTACTATTAATCTTCTCATCATTCCTTATCATTCCTCCCCTCCCACTTGTGACTGTATGACTGTAACTTTGTCTCTTGTATCCTTACGATTTATATTGACTGTTTCCTAGTATGACTTGATTGCTTATTGTACCCTATGACTATCATTAAGTGTTGTACCTGATGATTCTTGACTCTTGGCGAATGTATCTTTTCTTTTATGTACACTGAGAGCATTTGCACCAAGACAAATTCCTTGTGTGTCCAATCACACTTGGCCAATAAAGGAGTCTATTCTAAATGATTAAAATCTAATGAAGCTTTGAAGTGGGGTGCACCAGGTCTATTAAGAAGTTGTGAAAGAAAATAGGGACAGAGGGATTTTAAAGGGGCTTCCATCTCCACCTCCCGCCCAGTTTTCCACCATTGTTCATGAATAGAAATCAATGTCAGTGGTGCAGTAAAAGGCATTCTGAATTTATCTGGAGGAGCCCTAAGAATGCCGAGGTCTGGCTGCCACCCCACCGAAATAGAGAATTCATTGGAGAATACAGATGATACTAAGCTGGCAGGAATAGTCAACACCCAAGAAGATAGGCTCAAGATCCAGATGGATCTTGACAGATTAGAACACTGGGCCGTATCTAACAAAATGAAATTCAATGTAGAGAAAAATAAAGTTCTACACTTAGGCAAGAAGAACCAAAAGTACACATATAGACTGGGTGAAACCAGGCTCAATAGCAGTAACTGTGAGAGGGATCTTGAAGTCTTAGTGGACAACCAGCTAAATATGGGCCAGCAGTGTGCAGCAGCAGCAGCCAAAAATGCTAATGCAATCCTAAATTGCATTAACAGAGGGATACAATCGAGATCAAGTGAGGTACTAATACCATTCTATAAAGCCTTAGTAAGACCACACCTAGAGTACTGCATCCAGTTTTGGTCACCACATTATAAAAAAGATGATGAGACTCTAGAAAAAGTACAGAGAAGAGCAACCAGTATGATTAGGGGACTGGAGACTAAAATATATGAAGAACGGTTACAGGAACTGGGCTTGCCTAGTCTAGTGAAGAGAAGGACCAGGGGAAACATGAGAGCAGTCTTCCAATATTTGAGGGGCTGCCACAGAGAGGAAAGGGTCAAGCTATTTTCTAAAGCACCTGTAGGCCAGACAAGAAATAATGGATGGAAACTGAACAAGGAGAGATTCAACCTGGTAATAAGGAGAAACTTTCTGACAGTCAGAGCAATCAACCAACGGAACAGAAGTTGCCCTTGGAAGTTGTGGGAGCGCCATCACTTGAGACTTTCAAGAAGAAATTGGACTGCCATTTGTCAGAAATCATGTAGGATCTCCCGCTTGGGTGGGGGGTTGGACTAGATGACCTATTAAATCCCTTCCAACTCTGATCATCTGTTATCTGTTAAGAACAGGACTCCCTACAATGCATGAGCAACAGCAATGGCACTTACACAGATATACTGCTTCATAGTGCTTTACAGTCCTCTCTAAGTGGTTTACAGAGTCAGCATATTGTCCCCAAATAATCTGGGTCCTCATTTTACCAACCTCGGAAGGATGGAAAGCTGAGACAATCTTGAACCGGTCAGGATCAAACTCCTGGCAGTTGGCAGAGTCACCCTGCAATACTTCATTCTAACCACTGCGCCACCAAGGCTCTTATGATCATGAGCCTCTCGTGATTGTTCTGCAGAGACCATATGACAGGAGTCATATATGACAGCAGAAGATTTACAAGCTTATGGTAAAGGGTGTAAACAATAACCAGTACGATGTCAAATATCATCTGTGTATGATATTTCAACACAGACGAAGCTTGCCATTCACTGATATTTAGACACAGTACAGATTGCTTTGAGAAGGTTTGAAGGTGGATGAGATAATAGGACTGGGCAACATTTTGGGTTCGAGACTTCAGGCAACATTTGTCTGCAACTCTTTAAAGCAGCTAAATCTTTTCTTGGGGTTGCATGGCAGCTGCATAATCCCTGGAATGGAGGCAGCAATTAGCAATAGCACTTAGGCTTATATACCACTTCATTGTGCTTTACAGCATCCTCTAAGCGATTTATAGAGTCAGCATATTGCCCCCAACAATCTGGGTCCTCATTTTTATCGACCTCAGAAGGCTGAATCAACCTTGAGCCAGTCAGGATCAAACACCTGGCAGTTGGCAGAGTTAGCCTGCAATAGTGCATTTTAATCACTGTGCTACCAGAATTGTAGACACGGCCTGTGTCTGTACCAACACATACCCCAAAACCTTCTTGTAACTGAATCTGAAGGAGAATATTTGTAACTCGGGGTTGAAATGAGGGGTCTTTGGTGGTCTATTGGAGCTTGGTTGCTTTCTTGCAGATGCTTCATTGTCCAAACTAGATTACATCATCAGTGCTAGTCCCAATGATGTTGCCTAGTTTGGGTAATGAAATGACTGTAAGAAAGCAACCAAGTTCAGAGTGCATGAATGACCCCACTGAATCCTATTAGATAACCCCATGGAGGAAGGTGGAATATTTAGCAAATGTTAATGTCATGCCCCTATCAGAATCTGAATCAGAGGAGGAAGACAAACAGCTGACAGGAAGTGGGAGTGTGGCTCCGTTGGCTATGGAGGAGGTTGGGGAAGGGCAAAGCCCGGGCTGGGCAGAGCAGGAGAGAGATAGAACAAGGGAGAGGGAGTTCAGAGGAAGATCCAGGCCTACCCCCTCTTCATCCTAGGGCATGCAGGGAGGAACAGAGAAGAGAGCAATGCTTATGGGGGAGGAAAGGGCCCTGATTGCCTTCATTAGCCACACCTGGGATGAAAGTTTATAAGAACTGAATGCTGATTGCAGCAGCTGCTGGGAGCAAACATGACTTTATCCTGTGTTATCATTGCTTATCTGTGTTCCTGGCATCTTCCCAACCATGTGAGATTTGCCATGCCTGCACGTCTGGAATTCTTGCTCCTGCCCTGCCAAATTAATTACCACAGTTTAGCTTGATTGGACTTAAAGTTACAGTTCGTGTTGACCATGTTTTGGACTTAATTCTCTGCAGTCAAAGGCTGTTCCTGGGAGAGTTTTTCTCCAGCCAGAAGGTAACCAGGACACTGGGGGCAAAGTTGGAGCTAATAAAGGGACTCTTATTGCTTATCTGACTGTGTTGCTTTTGTGCCATGCCCCTTTGGGTCATCACAGTTAGTCAGGATAGAGTGATAAACTGGGAGTCGTTTGCTGGGAATCAATGAAAGAACAACCTAATTGTCCTCCTCTTAAGTTGCTATTCATTTTCTCAATATACAATGGAACAATATGGAATTTTCTTTTGCTTTAGTTTTTGGATTTCCAGAAGAGATGCCTTCAGTGCTTGGTATTTCTTGGCATCCACCAAAATCTTGCGACACCTGGTTTTATTTTTTATTTCAGGTTTTTAAATATATATTTTATTTTAAAGACTAACAGGGAAGCTAGTCCAATGCAGAGCAAAACCAACCTCCAACTCAAGCTCTATGCGCTTCGGGACTGACATAGGGTCTGGAGACATTCTTAAAAAAGAAAATGGTGGGTGGCTGAAACCTGGTGCTTTTCTGTAAATTTGTATTGCTGTATTTAGAAAGTTTATATAGCCACATACAAAGACAATATGAGAGCCCCTAAAAGAATACAGCAGGAGGAAAATGTAAAGAGCTGAGGTACCACGTAACATTTCCATAAACACAGAGCCTTGGTGGTGCAGGCTGTTAATCATCTAGCACTTAGTGCAAGCTGCCTGCAATTAGTGCAGGTTCAAATCCCACCGGGCTCAAGGTTGACTCAGCCTTCCATCCTCTCGGGGTAGGTAAATTGAGGACCCAAGATTGTTGGGGGCAATAAGCTCACTTTGTAAAAATGCCACTTGTGGGGGGCCAAAAGCCCTAGTAATAAGCAGGCATATACAATGGAATGAAGGCTATTGCCGAGCACTTAACATGGTGCTCCATAGACTGTAAGCCGCCCTGAATCTCCAGAGAAGGGCGGCATATAAATGTTGAAAAAAAAAACACCCCCATGTGGTGTTTATGCTATAACTTAGAATAATAGAGTTGGAAGGAAGGTGTTTTAGTCCAACGCCCTGCTCAAGCAGAAGACCTTATACCCAGTGATGGGATTCAGGCGGTTCGCACCCGTTCAAGCGAACTGGTTGTTAAATTACCCACCCATCCCTGCTATCAAACTGGATCCTGGGCACTGCACTGCGGTGCAATGGAGAAACAGGCAACGGAGTGGCCGGCGCAAGGGAAGAAGAAGGCCGCTTTCCCTCTTTCTTATCCCTGCTCCTCCTCCTCCCCTCATGCAGTCTGCTCCATTGCCCATTGCAGCACAGCACCCAGGATCCACTTTGATAGTGGGCGGGGGGGGGGATAATTTAACAACCGGTTCGCCCAGGGTCAGGTTGGTCATCCCAGGAGGCTCGTCCCACATGTGTGGTGGAGCTGAAGGACCGGGATGGGCCATGCCTCCCATGACCGCCAACCTGACCCTGGGAGAACCGGTTGTTAAATTATTGGAATCCCACCACTGCTTATACCACTTGAGATGAATGGTTGTCCAGTCTCTTCTTGAAAGTCTCCAGTGATGGAGCACCCACAACTTCTGAAGGCAAGCCATTCCATTGATGAATTGTTCTCACTGACAGGAGATTTCTCCTTAGTTTTAGGTTGGATCTCTCTTTCATAATCTTACACCCTTTATTTCTTGTCCTCCCCTTCAGTTGGTTGGAGAATAGGTCAACCTCCTCGTCTCTCTGATGGCCCTTCAAGTACTGGAAGACAGTTATCGTGTCACTCCCTTATCCTTCTCTTTGTTAGACTAGACATATCTAGTTGACCTAACTGTTCTTCATAGGCTTTAGGATCCAGTTCCCTAAACATCTTCGTTGCTTTTCTTTGCACTCTTTGTAGAGTCTCAACATCTTTTTAGTATTGTGATGACCAGAACTGGATGCATGTCTCTGGAACACTGCAACCGTCATAAATGTGAATTAGTTGTCAAGCATCCCAATGTAAATCACATGACCATGGAGATGCTACAATGATCATAAGTGTGAAAAAACAGTCATAAGTCACTTTTTTCAGTGATGTTGTAACTTCGAATGGTCACTAAATGAACTACTGTAAGTCTAGGACTACTCTTCTGGAAAAATCTGGCTATATATGATATGTATGTCCCCTGGAATGAGAGATTGCAACCTCACAGTTTCATCAGTTCAGCTGCTGCATCTTGTTAGCTTAACCAAATTTCAGACCCTGTAAGGAATTGCACGAACCCCTGAAGTTATTAAAGAGTAAATGTCTTTTAATTAAATGCATTTGCATAACTAAATGATGGATAATTGCCACCATTCCTTTCCGGAGCAGCTAAAAATGCGGATCTCAGCACATATGATAAGCCTTTGATTTAAAGAAGGAATATCAAGATATTAGTCACTATCTCGGTGCTCTGTAATATTTTTCATTGCTCACCGGATTACCGAAGCCAACTTAATTACCACATTTCAGTGGACATGGCATTTCTGGCCAGGTCCTGACATTTCACATGAATTCTCACAGCACAAACGAGTTGATTAGACTGTGAATCTAGTGCAGTAGTGTTTCTCAGTGTGATGACCCAGGGCGTGGCACAAAGGCAACACAGTCAAATAAGCAATAAGAGTTCCTTTATTATCTCCAACTTTCCCACCAGTGTCCAGGTTACCTTCGGCTGGAGAAAAATTCTCCCAGGAACAGCTTTTGACTGTAGAAAATCCAATCTAAAACAAGGTACACCCAAGGTAACTTAAAATCTAAACAAACCAAACTGAAGTAATTAGTTTGACAGGGCAGAAGACATTTCAGACTTGAAAGCACGGCAAAACTCACACAGTTGGGAAGACACCAGGAACACAGATAAGCCACGACAATACAAGATAAAGTCACGGTTGCTCCCAACACCTTGCTGCACGCAGCTTGCCTTTTTTATACACTGTGTTCCCAGCTGCAGCTAATGAAGGGAATCAGGGCCCTTTCCTCTCCCGTAAGCCATGCAACCCATGTTGCTCTCTTCTCCGTTCCTCCCTGCATGCTCTAGGATGAAGAGGGGGTGGGCCTGGTTCTTCCTTTGAATTACCACTCCCTTGTTCTACCTCTTTCCTGCTCTGCCCAGCTTCCCTAGTTTCTTCCACAGCCAATGGAACCACACTCCCACTCTGAGTCAGCTGTTCAGCTTCTCCTCAGAGTCAGATTCCGACAAGGGCATGACACTCAGCCTTGGCAACCTTCAGCTGTGTGGAGTTCAACCCCCAGAATTCCCCTCCCAAGGAATTCTGGGAGTTGAAGTCCCATAGCAGAGGAATTCTGGGAGTTGAAGTCCACATATCTGAAAGTTGCCAAAGTGGGGAAACACTCACCTAATGTGTAATCTCTGAAATCCTAAAATTTCACAGCCAAGTGTCTAATAAAGGAGAATATTTGTAGTTCAGGGGTCCTTGGTGCTCTCTGAGCTTGCTTGTTTTCTTGCAGACATTTCATTACCCAAACTAGGTAACATCATCAGGGCTAATCAGGAGTGCTGTTTGCTATCAGTTTATAATCTGGTGTCTTGCCTGTCTGTGTGAGTGGGGGCAGTCTTAGGGATTCTTTGGTTGGACTGTTTACTTATGGCTCTTCGGCCGCTTCTTGATTGGGTATTGCTTACTTAATTGTTGGTTTGAAGTTGATCTTGAAGTTAATCTATGCTGATCTGGGTGCCAATTGCTGGTGGAGAGATGCTGGAATCTTTTTGTTCTCTTTTGCACTGGTTGATTATCTCAAACGATTTAAGCTCCAGAGCACATTATAACAGCATTGTCAAAAAGACATTAAGAGTTGTTAACCTTATTTTGCGAAGCCTTCTTCTCTGGCAACATTGAATTGTTAACTAGGGCATACAAAACCTTTGCCAGACCAATTCTTGAATACAGCTCATCTTCCTGGAACCCACACTGTATATTGGACATTAACACAATTGAGCGGGTATTTCCCGAGAAGAGTACTCCACTCCTCTATTCACAATAGAATTCCCTATGCCTCCAGGTTTTAAATTTTGGGTATGGACAATCTGGAACTATGCCGCCTACGACTGCCACAGTTGCTAAATGAATGCTGGTATTAAGTGAATCCTGTGGTCCTTAAGCAAATCTGGCTTTCCCCATTGACTTTACTTGTCTGAAGCTGGCTGGGAAGGTTACAAGTAATGATCATTTGAGGGGCTGCCACAGAGAGGAGTGGGCCAACCTATTTTCTGAACCACCTGAAGGCCAGACAAGGAAAGTGAACAAGAAGAGATTCAACCTAGAAATAAGGAGAAATTTTCTGACAGTGGGAACAATCAACCAATGGAACCAGAGGTGGTATTCAGCAGATTTTGACCAGTTCTGGAGAACCAGTAGCGGAAATTTTGAGTAGTTAGGAGAACCGGCAAATACCACTTCTGACTGGATATTTTATAGTATCCTTCCTCTGCCATTCCCACCAAGCCACGCCCACAGAACCATAGTAAAAAAATTTGAATCCCACCACTGAATGGAACAGAAGTTGTCTTCAGAAGTTGTGAGAGCTTCTCAGGGTATATTCATGAACTGGAATAGAGCATGGTAACAAGGTCAGCCAATGAATAGGCATAGAAACTAAATCAGCCAATGAGGACAGTTTGGAAACTGAAACTATAAGTAGCTTAGGCATGCCTCTATATTAAGCTCTGCAGCTCTGAAGCTATATTGAGCTCTGAGTCTGTCTATTGAAAATGAAACTAACTTGCTTGCTTGCCTGCTGAAGTTACTTGCAACATGTTTCTGTCTGAGTTAGTTCCATGTCAGAGAAATCTACAACTGGTTTGTAAAATCTATTTATTATGTTTATAAAGATGTTAAATGAAGCATCAGCCATCTACGTTTATTTTTCTGGCGCTGAATTAACGCTGCAAAACTCTGAACAGAGTTTCATCATTGGAGGCTTTCAAGAAGAAATTGAACTGCCATTTGTCAAAAATGGTGTAGGGCAGGGGCATCAAACTCAAGGCAGATCCAGCCTTGTGGAATGCTTAGATCTGGCCCACGGAGTCGCCTTGGAAACAGCAAAGGACTGGCCCACGGTGCCTCTGCCAGTGAAAACAGAGCTTGGGAAGGTCACACCCAGCTCTCCCGGGCTCTGTTTCCAGCTGCGATGGCCTCCTGCAGCCCTCTGCCAGCTAAAACGGACCTCAGGGATGGTTGCATGTTTTCACACTGGCAGAGGGCTGCAGGAGGCCATTGCGGCTGAAAATGGAGTCTCAATGAGTGATGTCCAGCTGACCATCCCCCTATCCATGCCCCCAGCCCCCTGAGGTCAAATACAACCCTGATGCAGCCCTCAATGAAATCCAGTTTGACACCCCTGGTGTAGGGTCTCCTGCTTAGGCAGGGGTTGGACTAGATGGCCTACAAGGTCCCATATTTATTGTTTTAACTGTACGGCTGTGCACCGCTCCGAGTCCTTCGGGAGAGGAGCGGTATATAAATAAATATTTATTATTATTATTATTCCAACTCTGTTAATCTGTTAATCATATGACTCCAGGACAGTGCAACCATCATAAATACATGCCAGTTTCCAAGCCTCTGAATTTTGATCATATGACTATGGGGCAATAGCCGTGTGTGAAAGTGATCATAAGTCGCTTTTTTCAGTATTATTGTAATGAAATGAATGGTTCTAAGTGAAGGACTACCTGTATACCACGAAGCAGGATGGAACAGAACAAAATGCAGGATGGATATTATAGGATTTGTTACTACTGAATCTTGAATCATGAAGCATCTCTTCATTGTAGCAGAAGGACTACTCCTTCTCGTGTGAGATTATAATGCAGAACTTCATTATCTCATACTTGTAGGAGTTATTTATCGGTCCAGATTTTAAAACAAATGTACTTTAACTCAAGCTTTTGGGAACTGGTATGTGAATGTTGCAGTACGCTTCTCAGCTAAGTAACTTATAGCTGAAGGAGAAATGTGCATATTTTAGGAGAAAATGTGTTTAAAACTGCTCTTCTGGGGGATATGCACAAAAAAAATTGTTAAAAGAAATGCATGCCAAATAGATTCCGGAGAGAAGAATCTGTATGTATTAAGGGAAAAGGTATGCAACTTAAAATGTGATTTTTTCATATGGCATACAGATGGAATACACTCCCTTTTCGAAAGAACCACACTAAAATGACAGGAATATGATGGCCATAGGATTTAGATTGCGATATCCAACCTTGATGACTTTAAGACTTGTGGACTACAACCCCCAGAATTCCCCAGCCACCCTGGGGAATTCTGGGAGTCGAAGTCCACCAATTTTTAAGTTCTCAACCCTCAATCTACCTTCTCCAATCTGGTGTGCACAATATATGCTGTATGTGAAGACCCCAGTTCTTAGTATGTTCAGCCATCCAGATTGTACTCCCAATATTTGAGGACAACCTCATGATAACAGACAACTCAGATCTGTTAGAATCACATTCAGGGATACTTAATTCCTCTTACTTTATCTATTTGATCATGCTGTCTTGCGGGCAATTCTAAATAATAGTTCCTACTTCAGGAGTTGACATTAAATGTTCCCATTATAGATGTTTATGGGGATTCTCCGTCTTTTAGGTCATAGTTGTCCGAAAGGTGATTTTTCTTGGACCCCTCTTTCAAAGAGAACAAACCCATCAGGGCAAGATTTAGCAGTCCACTTGCATTTGAAAACATAATAATAATAGGTCAAAATATGAAATGTGTGGGGTCTGTACTGTATCTGTACATTGGGGAAAGAAAACAACCACTTCGTAAACTCATGGCACAACACATAAGAATAAACCCATCAGGAATAGATTTGGCAGTCCATCTGCATTTAAAAGATAAAGGGCACTCTTTTAAAGACAGCAAAGTCCATTTTCTGGACAGAGAGGACCACTGGTTTGAAAGAGGGTCAAGAGGCCATTTCATTAAAATTATACAGCCCTTTCTCAATGGGAGGGGAGAGATTCGACACCACCTATTTCCTGTTTACAACACAGTCCTTTCAGCAGTCCCAAGAAGGTTCTACATTATTTTTATCTAAGTATGGTATATAAAATCATACATTGCAATGACTTACCTGTCAATGAATACTTCAGCTTCAACCATAACAACACAAGAGCATACAATAGATACAAACTCAAGGTTAACCGCACCAAACTTGATTGCAGGAATTACGACTTCAGCAACAGAGTGGTCAATGTCTGGAATACTCTACCTGACTCTGTGGTTTCTTCCACAAACCCCAAAAACTTTAATCTTAGACTGTCTACTATTGACCTCACCCCTTTCCTAGGAGGTCTGTAGGGGGCCTGCATAAGTGCACCAACGTGCCTACCGTCCCTGTCCTATTGTTACTTTTATTTTTCTTATACATACCCATTTCATGTATTCATAACTATGTATATATTTATATCTATTATCTTGTAAGCGATTGACCAATCAAATAAATTCTAAAATTCTTTTGCACCACTCAGGTGATCCTGAGGACATAGATAAACCTCCAAGTGGCCTCAACGACTCTCACAAAGAGAGCTAATGACCAGATGACTGAGGGAATATAAATCCTTCCATTCCCCATCGTTCTGTCAGAACTGAAGAAGCTTCTTGGATGAGAAGTGAAACATCTTCAAGGAAAAACGAAAAAGAAGTCCAATTGCCTTTGGGTTCCCATTTTAGATTCAGGTCTGGCTGCCTATGCTTTCTTTTCTGAGTTGAGATAAGACTCCCACGGTTTTTCTGAAACCAGACCTCAATTAATCTGGTTTCTTTTTATCCACAAGAAAGTACAGCACTGCTAAATGGTTAGAAGGCATCGTTAATGTTCCGCCTTTCAACATCTCCCCTGTCCCAGCTAGTACCACTTGGATGAACTTAATTCATCCCTGTGAGATTTGCGGTACAGGCAAATGGGTACCAAACTTCTAACAGCTTCTTGACGGCAACTTGAGAAATATCAAGGACGAGACGTCCAAATCCTCTTTGTTATTAACAGATGTTTTCTACTTCCTGGGATGCCACCCAATTAACAAGGACTCGTTGGTGAGGAACATTCATTCTGGGTCAGTTTCTATGCAGAGAATTATAAAAGTCTACTCTGGGCTCCCAGGGAAGACTTTGAGGTTAAGAAAGGCAATTTTCCAACGACCATTAGGATCACTTAAAAACCCATTCAGGGAAATGGCTGCATGTCTCACCCAAGGGGACACTTAAAGCATCATAAAAGCCACTTAGGGGAAAGCCTCAGACTCAGGGATGCTAGGGAGACGCCATTCAGAAAAGCTTTTCAAATGCCTTTGTTGGGGTGAGGGGGTGGGGGGGTGGAGTGACTCCAGAATAACTCAGCATCTTAGACTAAAAGCCACTCTGATTCTCCTCCTGTTATTGCTTTGAGATGTCTGAGTGTGATCCAAGATTCCATGAGTAGAGGTGGTATTCAGCCAGTTCTGAAAAGTTCTGGAGAACTGGTTGTGGAAATTTTGAGTAGTTCATAGAACTGGCAAATACCACCTCTAGTTGGCCTCACCTCATCTATTTGCTGCCTCCCGAGTCCCAGCTGATTGGAATCCCAGCTGATCAGCTGGGTCTTCTTTTATTGCCCTGGACAGGAGAACAGAGCTAGAAAGCTGGTTGGTGGGGTGGGGAGGGAATGGAGATTTTACAGTATATCCTTCCCCTGCCATTCCCACAAAGCCACACCCACAAAGCCACTCCACACCCATCAAGCCATGCCCACAGAACTGATAGTAAAAGAATTTGAATATTACCACTGTCCATGAGTTGAGGCCCACTAAATCACATACAAGGTACCAAGAATCTGATCTCTTAAAAGATGACGTCCACCAAGCCACACCACGCCCCCAAGCCATGTCCACACCCACCAAGCCATGCCCACCAAGCTACACCTACAGAACTGGTAGTAAAAGAATTTGAATACTACCACTGTCCATGACTCTGTCCTGACTCTGTGGTTTCTTCCTCAAACCCCAAAAACGTTAACCTTAGACTGTCTACTATTGACCTCACCCCTTTCCTAAGAGGTTTGTAGGGGGCATGCATAAGCAGACCAATGTGCCTACCGTCCCTGTCCTATTGTTTCTTTTTATTTTTCTTATATGTATCCATTTCATGTATTCATAACTATGTTTATACTTATACCTATTATCTTATAATCGCTTGACAAAATAAATAAATAAATAAAATAAATAAAGATGATGTCCACCAAGCCACACCCACACTATGCCCACCAAGCCATGCCCATGCCCCCAAGCCACGCCCACCAAGCCACGCCCACAGAACTGGTAGTAAAAAGAATTTGAATACCACCACTGTCCAAGAGCTGAGGTCACTAAATCACATACAAGGTACCAAGAATCTGATCTCCAGAAGACCTCAAACTAGACCATTATTAAGTTTTCAGGATGTTGGGAAAACATTGCTTCATTGATATAGAACATAGGAACAGAGGGCTGAAAAGGATCTCAGAAATTTTCTAGTCCAGTCCCCTGTCCAAGGTAGAAGACCTTATACAAGAAAAACAAAAATGCACAGGTACAGTGTATATGGTATCTTGTTCAATAGTATTAACTGTGAGAGGGATCATAGAGTCTTAGTGGACAATCAATTAAATATGAGCCAGCAGCTGCCAAAAAAGCCAATGCAATTCTAGGCTGTATAAACAGAGGGATAGAATCAAGATCACATGAAGTGTTAATTCCACTTTATAATGCCTTGGGAAGGCCACACTTGGAATACTGCATGCAGTTTTGGTCGCCACGATGTAAAAAAGATGTGGAGACTTTAGAAAGAGTGCAGAGAAGAGCCACAAAGAGGATTAGGGGACTAGAGGCTAAAACATATCAAGAACCATTGCTGGAACTGGGCATGTCTAGTCTGATGAAAAGAAGGACTAAGGGAGACATGATAGCAGTCTTCCAATATCTCAGGGGCTGCCCCAAAAAAGAGGGAGTCAAGCTATTCTCCAAAGCACCTGAAGGCAGGACAAGAAGCAATGGCTGGAAACTAATCAAGGAGAGAAGCAACCTAGAATTAAGGAGAAATTTCCTGACAGTGAGAACAATTAATTAGTGGAATAACTTGCCTCCCGAAGTTGTGAATGCTCCAACACTGGAAGTTGTTAAGAAGAGATTGTATAACCATTTGTCTAGTGATGGAGTAATCCAGGAGGCAAGCTATTCCATTGGATAATTCTCACTGTCTGAAAGTTTCTCCTCACAGGTAGTCCTCTAGTTATAACCATTCATGTAGTGACTATTCAAAGTTACAGTGAAAAAAGTGTCTCATGACACACTTAAAAACACTTGCAACCATTTCAGCATCCTTGTGGTCACGTGATCAATATTCAGACACTTGGCAACCGGCATGTATTTCAGACAGTTGTCATAAGTGGTGGGATTCAAATTTTTTTACTACCGGTTCTGTAGGCGTGGCTTGGTGGGCGTGGCAGGGGAAGGATATTGCAAAATCCCCATTCCCTCCCCACCCAACCAACCTGCTTTCCAGCTCCGTTCTCCTGTGCAGGGCAACCAAAGAAGAGCCAGCCGATTAGCTGGGACTTGGGAGGCAGAGAAGAGATAGGGGCAGGGCCAGCCAGAGGTGGTATTTGCTGGTTCTCCAAACTACTCAAAATTTCCACTATCGGTTCTCCAGAACTGGTCAGAACCTGCTGAATACCACCTCTGGTTGTCATGTGACCTCCTGATGAGCAAAGTCAATGGGGAAGCCAGAGACACTTAACCATGTTGTTAACTTAATACCTGTTAATTGTGATTCACTTAACAGCTGTGGCAAGACAAGTCACTTTGGGCAAAAGTCACTTAACAACTGTCTTTAATATTGGGTGTAAGTTGAGAACTAAGAGCACTTCTAGGTTGTATCTCTCTTTAAGAAGCTTCCATCCATTACTTCTTGCCCTGTCCTCTGGTGCTTTGGAGAATAAACTTACCCTCTCTTCTCTGTGACATCCATTCAAGTACTGGAAGACGACTATCATGAGCAGCGGTGGTGCAGTGGTTAATGTGCAGTACTGCAGGCTACTTCTGCTGACTGCCGGCAGACTGCAATTTGGCAGATCGAATCTCACCAGGCTCAAGGTTGACTCAGCCTTCCAGCCTTCCGAGGTCGATAAAATGAGGATCCAAATTGTTAGGGGCAAGAGGCTGATTATGTAAACCACATAGAGAGGGCCGTAAGGCACTGTGAAGTGGTATATAAGTCTAAGTGCTATTGCTATTATGTCCCTCCCAACAGTGGTGGGTTTCAAAATTTTTTACTCCTGGTTCACTGGGTGTGGCTTGGTGGGCGTGGTGTGGCTGGCGTGGCTTGGTGAGTGTGGCAGGGGAAGGTTACTGCAAAATCCCCATTCCCTCCCCACCCCACTAACCTGCTTTCCAGCCCCATTGTCCTGTGCAGGGCAACGAAAGAAGACCCAGCCGATCAGCTGGAACTCGGGAGGCAGAGACTAGATGGGGTGACACCAGTCAGAGGTGGTATTTGGCGGTTCTCCGAACTGCTCAAAATTTCTGCTACTGGTTCTCCAGACTGGTCAGAACCTGTTGAATACCATCTCTGCCTCCCCACCACAATCCTACTGTTCGATAGGCTAGTCATACCTCATCCTTCAACTTTTCTTCATATAATTTATATTCCAGTCCCCTAATGTTTTTCTTCTCTGCACATTTTCTAGGGTTTCAGCATCTTTTTGGTATCATGGTGACCAGAACAAGACACAGGACTCCAAGTTGTCACAGCATTCACAGTATTCTAATACAAGTCAACAACAGGTGTCAAAGAGACATTATTGAAAAGAAAGGCCTACTTTCCTCTGAATAAAACATACCTCCCGGGTGATGTAAATTGAAGGGAGATACACCAGATTTTATTGATTTCACGAGCCCGATCTGCATAGTTTAAATAGATCTGGGAGATATCCATACTGACGCAAGACAGTTCCAATAATACATTCCCTCTCTTCCTTCCTTCCTTTAGCAAAGGGCTGAGGGACCTGAAACGGGCAATTAAACACTCTGATGTGTTGTTGCTTTGTAGTACGTTGCATAAATCATATTCGGAGTCCACAAAACATTTCGGTGTTTTCATTTGGCCCGTCTTTTGGACAACGCACTCCACACCTGTCAGACTGCTGGCGGCTGTGCGCCGGCCACGGTGCTGGCTGGTGAGGCTCTTCCATGGCTATGAAAGCATTTAAAAGATGACAGCTGCCAAAGACCAAAGAGCTGAAGATACCCTGGATGCTTTCTGCTCATAGAGGAGACAGAACATCCACAGGGAGGAAGTAGATTTTTTTAAAAGAGTCAACTTCTCAGTGCATGGCAAAGGCATCTGACTGAGTTGGGCGATGCATAATTAAACACCGCTAAATCTGAAGTGTGTTTAGAGTGCAAAATATTCCCTGGAAGTGGGAGCGGAGGGGATGGGGCGGGGGGAGGGGGGGGGAGTGTTTATGTTTTGTAGAGTTTTCGGTCATGCCTTCCTAATTCCATTTGTATAATAAAATAGAAACCATTAGCTTTAATTGCTTTGTGTTGTTGGGGACAGAGACATGTAATTAAAAATATGACATGCCTAGTGCTTTTTGCTAACGTTGTTTTATACATCCACATGCCTTTAAGAGTCTATTTCAACAGATCTCTGCTGGCTTCCCCCCCCACCTCCCCCTCCCCATACCAGGGATGTCCAACCTTGGCAACTTTAAGACCTGTGGACTTTAATTCCCAGAATTCCTCGCCCAGGAATTCTGTTGAAATCCACAGGTCTTAAAGTCACCAAAGTTGCATATCCCTGCACTGTACAATATACATTTCCTTTCTTGTATAGAGTAAAAAAAAGCAACTTGGCTCTGAAGGGGTGAGGCCTGCCACCTGCAGGCCATCGCCCACAAAGAGCACAGCACCACCAGCATCTCGTGGATCATGGTGCTGCATGGAGACCTAGCCTGAGCCCCTCTTTGCAGAATCCCCAATGATGCCTCTGGACTCTTTAGGGCAGAGCTGGCTCCAGGAGCTAGATTGGCCCCCTGGAAAGCCCATTGTGTGCTGAGGAGCCCAGCTGAGGGCTCGCTTGCTGCCCGCTGAGGCGCCTGGAGTCCCAGTGAAGGCATTTAGCTTGGCTACTTGTTTAGTGGCTCCAGCCCCGCCCTCTGAGCGCTTTGTCAGAGCTGCCTTGAGTTTTTGCCTGTAACGACGTCACTTGCTTGGAAGGAGGTGGGGGGAGGAGTGGTTAGAGGAGCTCCAAGATGCCAAAATGGCTTCAGGAGAGGCCGGCCAAGGCAAGGAATGCTGGGGAGGGGAGGGGCCAACCAATGGTGGGATCAGCCAGTTCTCCGAACTGCACACAAAGTTAACAACCGGTTCGGAAGAACCAGGCCGAACTGGCTGAATACCACCTCTGGCTCTGTTCTGATTTGGATCATGAACTTGATTCGAACCTTTGGATCTACTTGTTGAATTGGATTGATTTGGTTTTGGAAATCAGAAGGAAATAAAACCAGGAAGGAGATTTTGTGTGTGTGTGTGTGTGCGCGCGTGTGTGTGCGCAAAAGGCCCTTTGTACTATCAAAATGATTTGGAGGCATCCAGTTTGATTTAAGGAGTCATTAGTCAGATTTGTAAGGTGTTTTATGTGAGCATTGGAGAGGTAATCAAATACTTTTAAATCAAAGCTTCAAATCACACAGCCCATACCTACAACATCTGTATGGCTTCTGTGCAATCAGATTTAATCTTTAAAGCATCTTTGAGCAACCCAGAGTATGTCTTGACTTCATAGTTCCTTTCTTTCTTTTCTTCTCCTTAACATCTGGATCAGAAACACCCAACATGCTAGGATCCCTGGGAATTTGCCAGAGTGCTGGATTCATCCTTAGGCACCTAGGGAAAATTATGGTTCCCACAAGGAGAAGTATCTAAATATTAGGAATCCAGGGGCTATAGAAGAGAAGGAGGAACAATGCATTTCTGCCTTGGCAGAAATATATCTCTGATATATCTCTTCTTATTGCAACTATATACTGCTTTCTAAAGAAAGGGAAGGAAGAGGGGTTAACCAGAAGCCATGATGGACAGTATGTGCAGGCTGTCAGAGAAATGAAAATCTAAATTGCACCTACTAACATGATTAGCAGTCAATGGGTTTCTAGCTGAACTAGGTATTCAAATTTTTGGACTAACAACTCGATTGACAAAGCATAGTCAAGAAAACTTGTGAAGGGAAGACTACAGTATGTTCCACACCTCTCGGTGGATAGAAGGAAGGGAGGAACGGAGGAAAGGATGAAGGTTGTCCTTGACTTACAACAGTTCGCTTAGTGACTGTTCCAAGTTATTACAGCACTGAAAAAAGTAACTCATGACCATTTTTCACACTTACGACCATTGCAGCATTCCCATGGCCATGTGATCAAAATGCCGATGCTTGGAAACTGGTTCACATTAATGATGCTTTCGTTCCCCGGATCATGTTAGATAGATAGACAGACAGGTAATCAGAGTTGGAAGGGACCTTGTAGGTCATCTAGTCCAAACGCCCTCCCAAGCAGGAGACCTTACACCATTTCTGGCTGTGTGCACTCTGACACCTTTGCTGTCCAAGGAATACACAAGGGCCTTCTCCAGCATCATAGTTCAACCTACTGGAGAACATATCAGAGGGAGAATTCACACTTTACTTTCAAGGTGAAAAGCAACTTTTGAACAAGTTGTGATCTCTGCATGGTGGGAGACATATCTGTCCTTCTCTAAAGCTTTGAGACAATACCCAGCAGCAATTGAAATTTGGTGTCTTGTAAAAATAAAAAGTTCGAAGAAAATAATGATTGAATCAAGCTGGCTCTGATGCTGTATTCCTGATCTGCACTGCCAATCCTAATTTCAGACAGAATCCCAACTCCCACGATCGGAATAGATCCAGATGCATCCGTTCAAAAACAATAGCTTCTGATATAGATTGACAACATGGTTGCTACCATTGACATCTGAAGAGCTCAAATCCAATCTCTTCTTGAAAGCCTCCAGTGATGAAGCTCCCACAACTTCCGAGGGCAAATTTCTCCTTATTTCCAGGTTGAATCTCTCCTTGTTCAGTTTCCATCCATCATTCCTTGTCTGGCCTTTTGTTGCTTTGGAAAACAGCTTGACCCCTTCCTCCTCTCTGTGGCAGCCCCTCAAATATTGGAAGACTGCTATCCTGTCTCCCCTGGTCCTTCTCTTCACTAGACTAGCCAAGCCCAGTTCCTTTAACCGTTCTTCATATGTTTTAGTTTCCAGTCCCCTAATCACCCTAGATGCTCTTCTCTGCACTCTTTCTTGAGTCTCATGTGATTCCCTTTTGCAACCTTTTGGGAAGCCAGATTCATTTAACAACTTGGCAAGGAAGGTCATACAATCAATTGCAGTGATTCACTTAACAACTGGGGTAAGAAAGGTCGTACAAGAGGGCAAAAACTCCTTCACAAATGTCTCACTTAGCAAAAGAAATGTTAGGCTCAATTGCAGTCACACGTCAAAGACTACCTGTATTGCAAATTGGAATACAATGTAGTGTAGATATATGGGCCCCATAGGGCCTCATTCATAGATACACCTCCCGGATAACTACCCTATCTAACCGCCTAGTTCAGCGGTAGGGAACCTTGGCTCTTTTATCACTGATGGACTTTAACTCCCAGAATTCCTGAGTGAGCCATAAAAGTTTCCCCATCCCTGGCCTAGTGGTTTTTCAGTTGTGAGGGAAATCAATTTTTGATTTGAATGGGACTGTTTAATATACAAATGTAGGACATATAAAGAATATTGATCATTCAAGTCAAAAATTAGGACATTTGTATATTGAACAATCCCATTCAAATCAAAAATTGATTTCCCTCACAACTGAAAAACCAATAGCCAGGGATGGGGAACTTTTTATAGCTCATTCAGGAATTCTGGGAGTTGAAGTCCATAAGTGATAAAAGAGCCAAGGTTCCCTACCACTGGCCTAGTTTATTGGCTATGATAACCCTTTGAATAAATGAAATTCCCAATGTATTTATTTACTTAGTGACTATTACAGATGGTCCTCGACTTACAAAAGTTCATTTCGTGACTGTTTGAAGTCAAAACCACAATGAAAAATACGGGCCTATGATCATTTTTCATTCTTATGACCGTTGTAGCACCCCCATGGTCACAGGAACAGAATTCAGATGCTTGGTATAACCGACTCATATTTATGACAGTTGCAGTGTCCCAATTTCATGTGATCCCCTTTTGTGACCTTCTGACAAGCAAATGGGGATCCCAGATTCACTTAACAACCATGTTACTAGCTTAACACCTGAAACGATTCACTCAACAATTGTGGCAAGAAAGGTTGTAACTTGGAGCAAAACTCACTTAACAACTGTTTTGCTTAGCACCAGAAATCTGGAGCTCAATTGTGGTCATAAATCAAGGACTACCTGTATGGATTAATAATAATAGGGCTTCCCAATCATCACAAAAGCTTACAGAGAGGGTTAAAAACATCAAAGTGATAAACTAAATAACCACAACAATCAAGATAATAAGTCAATCACACCAAACACTCCAGTTGTTAATGTTCTGCAGGAAAAGTCAGAACTTTGCATTCACATCCTATTTGATTGTTGCCTGTATAGGATGGTGAGAGACAGGTACCTCAGTCGATATACTAAACGAATGACCCATTGGGACTCCCATATCAAAACAACTAACCTAATGTGCGGCCAGAATCTGAAAATAACATTTAACGTAGTACAGGTACTTGAGCAAAATGGTTTGACTGAGATCTGTTTTAATGACCGAGGGGGGAATACAAAATAAACACAGTCACAAAAACCCAGTGAAGCCCCTTTTATTCCTTCACTTTGCTTCCAAGCTCCAAATATCCTTGATGGAAGACAAAAAACTCTCACACAAGCAGTTACAAGAACGAGGGGGAAAACAAGGCAAGATAAGGACTGGAGGACATCCACGGATATCAGAACACATACTGGGAAGGACGTCAAACTCAGAGAGAAACCATAAACTAGAGATATTTCCATGCTTTGTTTCCAGCATTCACCCGTATGCATGTCCATCCTCTTATTCAGTTGTCACAGCTGCAGCCCATAAAGAGGATCAATGTCCTCTCCTCCTGAGTAGACTACATCTCTCCCTTATCCTCTCCTCCCTGCATGCCCTAGGATGGATAGGGGATGGGCCTGGGTCGTCTTCTGACTTCTCAGCCAGCCTCTGCCCTTCCCCAGCCTCCTCCACAACCTCTGGAGCCACACTTCCACTCCCTGTCGGCTGTTCCTCCTCTCCCTCGGAGTCTGACTCTAACAAGGGCATGACATCTGTCTATGTGGGCCCGATTGGGGTAGATTGCAGGAGTGACACCGAAATATAATTTTATCATAGTTTATCTATATCTTAAATGATTGTAATCTATTCCAATTTCATTTTAGACTGTATTTTATTCCAATTCCTTTTTAAATTGCATTTTATTCCAATTTCATTTTAAATTGTATTTTATTCAAGTCCATTTTAAATTGCTTTTATCAAATTTTAGTAATCATTTGTTTCTGGAACTTTGCACTTTGATATGGCCCAAGAGCTAATCCAGTGGTGGGATTCAATTTTTTTTTACTACTGATTCTATGGGCGTGGCTTGGTTGGCATGGCAGGGGAAGGATACTGTAAAATCTCCAGTCAGAGGTGGGATTTGCCAATTGCCTGAACTACTCAAAATTTCTACTACCGGTTCGCCAGAACTGATCAGAACCTGCTGAATACCACCTCTGGGCTAATCAATAAATAAAGAACGAGGCAATTGCCAGAATGCAGAATTTTGTAAATCACAGCAGGATTGGGATTATATGGATCAGAACGGACTTCATTTCCGCTTCCTGACATTAAGCCTGGAGATGTTTTCTCTCTGAATATAGCAGAAATTTTACAGTAATAGAAAGGTAGAGGGGAAGCAGAGAGATATTGGGGAGGGGGGAAAACTTCCACTAGCCTTCAGGGATTTTTCCTTTAAAAACCCATTAAGTGTAATGTCTGATAGCTTATCAAAGCTGGTCCGTTTGAATCACCGATAGACATTTTCTCAGTGACAGCTCTTGAACCCACTGTGCTGAGGAGAAAAACAGTGACAACATCAAACTTGAATTATCAAGAAAAGTAGGCAGGCAAATTAATAATAGAGCTCTAAAGCGGTCTCTGTCATAAACATTTCAATTACCCTTCTAAAGCAAGGAAGAAGTCCTTTCGGTGGGAAGAACGTGCCACATATTTGAATGTACACCTTCGGCAAATCTCTCCCAAGAAAGAAATCAGTTATGGAACAAAGACTTCATTAATAACTTAGATGAGGTTCGTTAGATGTTTCTGGAAGAAAACATGATGCGAAGTGATATCGTACAGAGGGAGCCAGAGGGTTTGACACCACCTTGGTGTTCAAAGAGGGAAGACCTCCTAGAAGAAACTGACTGTCAACTTGTAAAACATTCCTAGGCCAATTTCCAAGTTGCCATAGGAAAGAAGGGTGAGGGGAAAACCCCTTCAGGAGCAGACAGCAAATGAACATTCCAAACTTATCTTACAGAGATTGTAACTGAGGCAACCGGGTATTCTGGGTACGAAAATCCTCTGTTGGAAAGTGTGATTGTTGACATCTAGCCCATGAATGTGTTCCATTGGACAATCTGAATTATGATACACTGGGGAGGGACGGGACAGAGTCATAGGTGATCGTAAGTTACATGTCTCAGACTCGGCTTCATACAGATCATGCCAGTATATCACTCCTAATAAAATCTTTGAAGTTTTTTTGAAGTTTGGTCCGATGCTCATGATTTAATTAGGGCGATTGCTGGAATCCTGACACTGACAATATACAATAGAAAATGTCTTATGATAAACAGAATGCAGAATAATAGACCTTGGAGATTTCTAGTCCAACTTCTTCCTCAAGAAGGAAAATCTATATCATTCCAGCTGTCCAATCTCTTAAAAACCTTCAATGATGGGGCACCCACAACTTCTGGAGCCAAGCTGTTCCACTGATTAGTTGTTCCTACTGTCAGAAAATTTTTCCTTAGTTCTAGGTTGGTCCTCTCTTTGGTGGCTTTCCATCCATTGCTTCTTGTCCTGCCCTCAAGTGCTTTGGAGAATAGCTTGACCTCCTGATTAAGTGAACAATTCTCACTTAATTCTACATTGGATCTCTCTTTCATGAGCTTCTCTCTGTTATGTCTTCTTCTGCCCTCAGGTGCTTTGGAGAAAAAGATTAGAGAATGTAGTTTTAACCTGGTGGTGATGTTAACTATTTAGTTGTGTTCAATTCTTGGTGATTCTCCACATCTTCCAATCTCACACTGCTTCTTGGAATTTTTCTATGCTGTGGCTGGCTTTGATGGTGTCCAGCCATCATTTTCTTTGACAACCTGGTTTTCTTTTTACCACTAACTCTTCCCAACATAATTGCTTTCTTCAATGAATTCCCCCACATGATGTGGCCAAAGTAAATGAGAGGCACTTTTGTGATTTTTCCTTATAGTGACATGTCTGGTGTTATACATTCCAGTTCTTGCTTGTTAGTCACTTTTTTCAGGGTAGTGATTTAAGAGCTGACCAGCTGATGCAATGATGTAATGAACTGGGCTTGGCTAGTCTAGTGAGGAGAAGAACCAGGGGAGACATGATAGCAGTCTTCCAATATTTGAGGGGCTGCCACAGAAACGAGGGGATCAAGTTATTTTCTAAAGCACCCGAAGGCCAGACAAGGAATAATGGATGGAAACTGAACAAGGAGATATTCAACCTGGAAATAAGGATAAACTTTCTGACAGTGAGAACAATCAACCAATGCAACAGCTTGCCCTCGGAAGTTGTGGGAGCGCCATCACTTGAGACCTTCAAGAAGAGATTGGATCACCATTTGTCAGAAATGGTGTAGGGCCTCCCGCTTGGGCAGAGAGTTGGACTAGATGGCCTATAAGGTCCCTTCCAACTCTGATGATCTGTTATCTATTATAATGATGGGAATGAATCAACAAGTTTTTTGTCTGTTATCCCTTTAAGAGCCTGTATATTAAGAAGAGGCCCTGTTAGGGCATCTCTCTCTCTCTGGTTGTTCTTCCCTGCTGTAATTAGCTGCTTATTTGACCTCTGTCTATAGTTTGTGTATGCATAGTATATATTCTGTTGTAGATAAAACCATTATTTACCTCTGTTTGCTGTTATTGCTCCTAGGTTGTCTCATGTAGAAAAACTGTGTGCACTCTGACACCTTTGCTGTCCAAAGAATACACAGGAGCCTTCTCCAGCATCACAGCTCAACCTACTGGCGAACATTTCGGAGGGAGAATTCACGCTTTGCTTTCAAGATGAAAAGCATCCTTTGAACAAGTTGTGATCTCTGCATGGTGGGACACATATCTGTTCTTCTCTAAAGCTTTGAGACAATACCCAGCAGCAATTGAAATTTGGTGTCTTGTAAAAATAAAAGGTTCGAAGAAAATAATGATTGAATCAAGTCGGTTCTGATGCTGTATTCCTGATCTGCACTACCAATCCTAGGAACCCATCTCAGACAGAATCCCAACTCCCACGATCGGAATAGATCCAGATGCATCCGTTCACAAACAACAGCTTCTGATATAGAGTGACAACATAGTTGCTATCTCTGACATCTGAAGAGCCCAAGTTTCCCAAGGCTTTGCTCCAGTGGTGGGATTCAATTTTTTTTTACCACTGGTTCTGTGGGCGTGGCTTGGTGGGTGCGCTTTGTGCATCTATGCAGAAGGTTTCCTACTGACCTTCTCCTGCAATCCTACACTCTCCCTGTGTGTTCAACAGCTGATGCGCGGCAATCCGCTGTGCCACGCGAAGCAGGTGAGCTTCAAAACCAGGAAATAAAGGTCAGAATAGAGCCCGGGCGGGTGGGCCCAGCAACTGATTCTTGGAGTGAACCAGTTTGCTCGGCGCTACCGGTTCAGCCAAACCAGGCCAAACCGATAGAATCCCACCCCTGCTTTGCTCCAAATTCACTTCACAAATGGATAAGGTGTCAACTAAAAAGATACTCCTTTGGTCTTTTTAGCTGCCAGAAAAAGGGAATGGGGAAAACAAGGCATTCTTGAAATGCTTAGATTATCACCTCGGTAGCCTAAAGTTGTCGGAGCATAAGAAGGTTATTGGAGAGCATGATGAATGACTCTTGGAGATGGATGTGTCCCATTGGAGAACTCACATCCAGGGCGTGAGGAGGAGACCAGGATCAAGGGGGAAATGTATGATATAATTTAGTATCGGCTACATCCAGCCATGCACCAACATGGCAATTTCTAATAAACCGATTTTTTCTGAGATGTGGTTAGAGACTTTTGATTTGAGTGAGGGTGGATTTGTCGGATCCTTGACAGCCAGCCGATACTAAATCACATCATATATTTTCCCCTTGACCCTGGTCTTTCCCCCACCCCCTGACATAAGGATCTTCTCTAATTTTTACTTCCTGTAATACTTTCCCCCCAGTACTTTCCATGGACAGCTCAATTGGCAAAGTTTGGCATCTGTTGATGCTCATAATAGGGATCAGTAGAGGATTGTCTTCTTGTTGCCCTCAGACCTCCTTGCCCTTCTTGTTTTGCTTGCTATACACCTATGCTTGCTAAGGTAGTTCTCGACTTACGACCAAAATTACGAATCCAAAATTTCTGTTGCTGGGAGAGGCACTTGTTAAGTGGGTTTTGTCCCATTTTATGACCTTCCTTGCCACACTTCTTAATTGAATCACTGCAGTTGTTAAGTGAGTCACATGATCATTAAGTTAATCTGGCTTCCCCATTGACATTGCTTGCCAGAAGATCCCAAAAGGGGATCACATGACCCTGGGCTATTGCGACCATCATAAATAAGAAACAGTTGCCGAGCATCTGAATTTTGATCACTGATTATGGGGAAGTTGCAGTGTTCACAAATGTGGAAAACAGTCAGACATTTCAGTGCTATTGTAACTTCAAAAGGTGACCATGACTGTTGTAAGTTGAGGACTAAAAGTAAAGATAAAGGTTCCTCTCGCACATACGTGCTAGTCATGTCTGGCTCTAGGGGATGGTGATCATCTCCATTTCAAAGCCGAAGAACCAGTGCTGTTCATGATCATGACTAAACGCCGAAGGTGCATGGAATGCTGTTCCCTTCCCACCAAAGTGGTCCCTATTTTTCTACTTGCATTTTTACGTGCTTTTGAACTGCTAGGTTGGCAGAAGCTGAGACAAGTAACAGGAGCTCACTCCATTATGCAGCACTAAGGATTCGAACCGCCGAACTGCTGACCTTTCTGATCGACAGACTCAGCATCTTAGCCACTGAGCCACCACGTCCCTTTGAAGTTGAGGACTACTTGGAGTGAAAAGAGGAAGAGAATCAGAAGGAGACAAAATTGACCCAGAGATAAAGCAAAAATGTCCTCCAAAATATACACTACTTGACTTATGACTCATCACTTAGTGCCCATTCAAAATTATGATGGCCCTCAAAAGAGCTACTTATAACCCAGATTCAAACCTGAATGCAGTCAGATTAATATCGAGATAAAAACTGACTTTCATTTTTCTGGGTTTTTGCAAAAATGGTTTCCAGAGATCTTTGAAAAAGTCCCCTATTTTCTCATTAAAGCTCGGTTTGGATCACACCTCTTCTTTCTGGGTTTAATTTATCTCATTTGCTTGTAACTGAACAATCAAAACTCTTATTAGGAAATAAATCCCAATATATTATTTATGCTGTTACAGGATTTGCTCTAGCTGCAAATGAGATTAAAATTAATATTGACAGCTTGGATAATGTAACATAATTTTGTTTTGATTAACACTCCCTCTAGGATTAGAGGCTGTACAGTATTTACTTCTTTCCCATCTCATGCTGTATAATGATTAGTTTAATTGTTGAAAAAGTAAGTTAATAGATCACGCAAGTTTTTATTTCTGCCAATAAAAAGTCACTCGCCATGTTCGGGCAGAAGCCCATAGGAAGAAATGCAATACAAGGAGCATACTCAGAGTGGAGAGAAAGTCACACATGATGGCTTGTAGTCTGCACATAATCGGCACTCCTTTGTAGACTGTAGTGGTGGGATTCAAAATATTTTACTACTAGTTCTGTGGGCGTGGCTTGGTGGGCGTGGCTTGGTGGGCATGGCAGGGGAAGAATGCTGTAAAATCTCCATTCCCACCCCACTCTAGGGGAAAGATACTGCAAAATCCCCATTCCCTCCCACTCCACTAACCTGCTTTCCAGCTCCGTTCTCCTGTGCAGGTCAACCAAAGAAGATCTAGCCGATCAGCTGGGACTCGGGAGGCAAAGAAGTGATAGGGTTGGCTGGGCCAGTCAGAGGTGGGATTTGCCGGCTCTCTGAACTACTCAAAATTTCTGCTACCGGTTCTCCAGAACTGGTCAGAACTTACTGAATGCCACTTCTGAACTGTACACATTATGCTTTCAAATTGTGGTGTTGGAGAAGGCTCTTGAGAGTCCCACGGATTGCAAGGAGTACAAATCAGTCAATCCTAAAGGAAGTTAACAAAGACCGTTCTTTGGAAGGACAAAAACTGAAGCTGAAGTTGAAATACTTTGGTCACCAAAGGAGAAGAGAGGACTCCTTGGAAAAGACCTTGAGGTTGGGAAAGGCGAAAGGCAAAAGGAGAAAGGGACAATAGAAAGGGATGAGATGGTTAGATAGTGTCATCAACGCAAGGAGCATGAGTTTGAGAAAACTCCAGCAGATAGCAAAATGTATTGTGTTGCATCAAAAAATGTCAGTGCCTTAGTTTCAACTGAAGATTGGAAGAGCTTTGTAAGGAGGGATGCCCTACTCCAGGGGTGTCAAATTCAATTTCATTGAGGGCTGCATCAGGGATGTGGTTGACCTCAGGGAGGTGCCTGAGTGTGACTGACTGGATGGGTGTGGTCAACTGGGTTGGCGTGGCCAGCTTGACGCCACTTCCCAAACTGCTGGCATGTTTCCTCTTTGCATTGGGTAGACCGGGCCGAAGCCATGCGGGCTGGCCCCCTTACATTTTTCAGGGTGGGTCTGTGACCAGATCCAGCCTGTGGATCTTGTGTTTGACACCTCTGCCCTATTCAGTTGGCACTGATGGACATGGTGTTTTGGACTAGGGCTGTCAATCCAATCATACTTTGGTATTTGACTGGTTCTCTGATGACCCGGGGCATGGCACAAAGGCAACAGTCAGATAATCAATAAGATTCCCTTTATTTAGTTCCAACTTTGCCCCCAATGTCCTGGTTACCTTCTGGCTGGAGAAAAACTCTCCCAGGAACAGCTTTTGACTGCAGAGAATCAAGTTCAAAACATGGTCAACAAAAACTGTAAGTTCAATGAAGGCAAAATGAGGTAATTAGTTTGGCAGGATAGGAGCAAGAATTCCAGACATGAAGGCACGGCAAAACTCAACATGGTTGAAAAAATGCCAGGAACACAGATAAGCAAAGTCAACACAAGATAAACTCATGTTTGCTCCCAGTAGCTGCCACATGCAGCCTGCATTTCTTTTAAACTTTCTTCCTAGGTGTGGCTAATGAAGGGAATCAGGGCTCTTTCCTCCCCCATAAGCCACGCAACCCACATTGCTTTCTTCTCCATTCCTCCCTGCATGCCCTAGGATGATGAGGGGGTGGTCCTGGGTCTTCCTCTGAACTCCGTCTCCCTTGTTCTACCTCTTCCCTGCTCTGCCCAGCCAGACTTTGCCCTTCCCCAGTTTCCTCCACAGCCAATAGAGCCATACTGCCTGTCAGCTATCCATCTTCCTCCTCAGATTCCAACAGGGGCATGGCAGCTTCCAAACCTATCGAATGTGGTACTCGATGCATTTTGACCAAAAACATTTATCCCAGTATTCGTTGTTTGTCTAGTACTTGATGCACAAGATAGAACTTGTCAGATTTGGTTGTCTCATGATTCACTACATTTTCTGGCCAAAACAAAAAGTCACATCATGATAAGTCACATGATTTGTTTGATACTTGTCATTTTCAATACTCATTGTGTCTCACAGAACCAATTAACAACGGGTACTGAGGTACCACTATATATCATGTAAAGCCAAGAGGGGGCGCCTGCTTTTCTCTAAATACAGTCTCTACCTGTGGATTGCTCAAAACAGTCTCGTTGTCATTTCACAAGCCTCCAAAAGGACAAAAGCTAATTTCGGAGCATCCATTCAGTATGTTTCTCCTCACATCTAAAAAGAATGCTAAAAGATCAGCATGGAGAAGTGTCTTCCTTCTGGTGTGTAGCAAAGCAGGTTTCATTCAGTCATCTGAGGTGTTTGTTTTCATTTCATGTTACACACCGTCTGCTGCCTGAGCTAATAGCATTACTCTGCTTAATGATACAGTTAGTCCAACATCACTTGATCTCAAGTTGCTTTCATTCCTTCTCCTTGCTTTTCTTCATACGTTATATCAGTCTTGCCAAATGTGAAGCCCTATCTATGGATTGGAAGTTGGCCAAGGCATAATAATGGAAGTCTGGAGGGCATGGGGATCAAGAAGATGGTGTCTTTGGTTAATTAGCAGAATAGCTTTTGGAGGTCTTCTATTCCAGCCACCTGCTTAAACAGGAAAACTTATACCAGTGGTTCTCAGCCTGTGATCTGCAGATCTTTGGAGGGGCTGCACTGTGTCACAGGCGGTCCATGAACACATGAAGAAATGTTATGATTTAAATCTTGAGTTAAGTGGTTAGTGGTCCATGGCCATAGTCCTTGGTATTTAAAAGAGGTTTGTGGTGAAGAAAAGATTGACAATCACTGCCATGTGCAATTTCAAACTAATGGCTGGCCAATCTCTTTTTAAGAAACCTCAAATGATGGACCACCCATAACTTCTTGAGGCAAGTCGTTCCATTGATTAACTGTTTTCACGGTCAGGAAATTTATCCTTAGTTCTAGATTGGATCTCTCCTTGATTAGTCTTAATCTATTGCTTCTTGTTCTGTCTTGAGGTGCTTTGGAGAATAATTTGACCCCCTCTTCTTTGTGGCAGCCCCTCAGATATTAGAATACGGCTATCAAGTCACCCTAGTCTTTCTTTTCATTAAACTAGACAAACCCAATTCCTGCAATCTTTGTTCATATTTTTTTTTGCCTCCAGTTCCCTGATCATCAGCTCTTCTTTTCTTAATATTGTCAAGGAAGTATTTTATTTTTATTTATTTATTTTGTTAAAAGCTTACAATACAATAGAAATAAAAATAAACATAAGTTTAAATATAAGAAATAGGAACTAATAATTGGGGACAATAGGATAGGAATGGTAGGCACGATTATACGCTTATGCATACCCCTTACAGATCTCTTAGGAATGGGGTGAGGTCAATAGAGGTTAGTTTGAGGGTAAAGGAGTAGGGGTTTGAACACGTGACAACAGAATCAGGTAGTGATTCCAGACATTGACCACTCTGTTGCTGAAATCCCACTTCCTGAAATCAAGTTTGGAGTGGTTTACATTAAGTTTATATCTGTTGTGTGCTCTTGTGTTGTTGAGTATCTGGTTAAGTTTTTGGTGTTCTTATTGTTTCCATGTTTTCTTTCCCTCTGCTGTACAGGAAGGATACCCTATAACCTCTCTCCTGTTTGGTGTCACCACCTTGCATTTTGCTCACTCACAAATAGCCCCTGTTGTTTGTTCACGGTTTTATGATCATTCACCCAAATATTAATAAGAATGAATCCCTACCACTAAGTTATGAATGTAATCAATTCTGAGCCTTTTAATTGTAATTTTTTTTTCCATAAAACTCTTTTAATTTAGTCTAATATAATGGCACATCAAGCAGTAATGGCTACATTAAATTGAATCATGATGTTCATATACACATTTTATGACACAATCAAATATCCTAATGCATTAATTCATGTCAATCAGTTAATAAAAATCAAACAGGAAACATTTTCTCTGATGCTGTTAAACCACTCCGGACCCACTTTCTGATTTCATAACGTTGTAAGCCTCATTCAAGCAGAATGAGACAAAGTTAGAAGGAAGGAAGTTAGAAGATAGGTGTTGTTTGACAAGCATTAAACAGGAATTGGTAGTGGTTTTAGCACATCTTTAATAGATTTACTATTATCTTTCACCAGTGGTGGGATTCAAATTTTTTTAATGGCAGGGGAAGGATACTGTAAAATTTCCAGTCAGAGGTGATATTTGCTGGTTCTCTGAACTACTCATAATTTCCGCTACCGGTTCTCCAGAACTGGTCAGAACCTGCTGAACACCACCTCTGTCCTTCACTATCATTGGACAAGCATCTATTGACTCTAAAATCTGTCACTTCTCTTACTATCCATTTGTTGGTTGCCCCAAAGGTGCTTTTTCAAGAGGTAATTGGACTTTCTGGTTTTCTTTGAAGATGTTTTGCTTCTCAACCAGCGGTGGGATGCAAATATTTTTACTACTGGTAAAAGGTGAGGCTAGGTGGGAGTGGCTAGGTGGGCATGGTCATGTGACTGGGCAGGCATGGCTTCTTCTTCTTTTTTTTTGCAGCACCCATCCACTCTCTGCCCTCCATTTTTTTGCCTCCTGGGCCTCAGGGAAGCCTCCCGGGAGGCCGTTATCAGGAGGCTTCCCTGAGGCCCAAGAGGAAAAGAAAATGGAGCACAATGGGGGTGCTATTTTTTGCCTCCCAGGCCTCGGGGCAGCCTCCTGGGTGAAGCAGTAAGACAGCAAGGGGATCCCAGCACAGCTGATCGTTGGGAAGAAAAAGAAAAAAGAAATACCGGTTTGTTCAAACCAGTAGCTGTTTTTTTACTACCGGTTCGCCCAAACCGGGCCAAACCAGTAGAATACCACCATTGTTCTCATCCAAGAAGCTTCTTCAGTACCTTTGAGACAACCACAACCTGGATTACTGAGATTCTCTATAGCCATGTGTTGGTTCTTCTCTCAAGAATGCAAGAATCATTGAGTTGGAAGAGATCTTGTCGGTCTTCTAGTTCAATCTCCTCCCTAAGGCAAAAGTTTTCACACCATCTGGACAAAGGTTGTCCAATCTTTTCTTAACAACCTCCGGGGGTGGAATAGCCACAATTCCAGGAGGCAAGCTGTCCATTGCTTCATAGTTCTCATTGTCAGGAAATTCCTCCTTATTTCCAAGTTGGATCTCCCTCTGATGAACTTCCACTCATTGCTTCTTGTCCTACTCTCAGGTGCTACTGAGAATAAATTAACTGAGAGTAAATTGACAACCCTCTTCCTTGTCAAGCGAAACTTTCAAAAACACATTAAGATCAAGACTAAACTTACTCCACAATTATTAGCCTAGGAACAGATGCATCTTTACAAATTTTCTAAAAGTATCAGGTATTTAAAAGAAGCGGTAGAGATTGGTACTTTCAGAGTTGCAAGATTCTGTTAATCTACCATTAAAATAAAGTAGAATTACTTCATGTAGTTGTGAGTTTCGATCCAGTTACCAGCAGAGCTGACAATTTCCATCTCAGACACTCATTTCTATCAGCACTTTTTATCTTCTCTAAATTTAATTTCAGAGTGTTCTTCCTCATCTATTCATGATACAATTATTCTGCTTCAAAGATAGAATTCCTTCTTTCTGTTTTTGGGAAGGCACCTTGTGGTGCAGTTATAATATTGTACTAACACATAGGCATCCACAAATTTTATTTCTTATTAGTTTAGCTCCACAAATTATAAATACATATTGAGATACTTGGATAACCTTAGCTGATCTTGAAAAGAGCAACATCTGAATAGATGGGAAACCATGATGAAGTCTTTGGGATTATACATCCAGGAAGAAAGCAATGGAAAATCTTTTGAATTGTTATTATATGTTTGTGTGATCAGTAGTATAGAAGCAGAGCCTGATTGATCAAGTTTAATGCCAGGAAAAAGAGATTAGGTTATAGAATTTCAGAAACAAGGCAAGTTTATTAAGGTGGGCATCTTTGTGAACTCTTTGATCCACTTTCTCACAGTAATCCTAGTTGGATATCGCTTGGATAAGCGATAAGACTGAAATATCCATCTACTCCTTCTTTACCATGTTTGAAAAACTTTTTTTGTTTGTTCGTTTCTATGCTCTGAGAATTAGTTATTCTTGACTAAGAATAGAAATTAAGCAAGGTAAAATTTATGCAATGTTTGGATGTAGAATTGCCAGGGAATTCAAGGAAGGAATGGAGGGAGGGAAGGAGGGAGGGAAGAAGGAAGGAAAGAAGGAAGGAAGGAAGGAAGGAAGGAAGGAAGGAAGGAAGGAAGGAAGGAAGGAAGGAAGGAAGAGAGGGAGGGAGGAAAGGAGGAAAGGAAGGAGGGAGGAAGGAAGGAAAGAAGGAAGGAAAGAGGGAGGGAGAGAGGGAAAGAAAGAAAGAAGGAGGGAGGGAGGGAGGGAGAAAAGGAGGAAAGGAAGGGGGAGGAAAGAAGGATGGATGGATGGATGGAAGGAAGGAAGGAAGGGCAATTCATTTCTATTCAGTTGACAGAAACCTTGCCTGTCCATAAAATCACCAGGAGTTGTATCCACCTTGAAGTAATATTTACCTTTTTGATGAGAATGAGACACTTACCCATTAACTGAGGAATACCTCCCTAAACAGCATATCAAATGGACAATTTAGCTACTATCATTTTAAAAAAAAAAACACTATTTCGCCTAAAATCAGAATAAATTTTTAGTTTTGCTTGAATCGGAGAACAGGGAAGAGAAGAACATAGAAGTATAATAGCTGTGACATCTAGTTTATGGATTGGATGACTTCTATATTACAAAGTCACTTGGTCACGTGCAAGGGGCTAAGTTTCCAGAAATCTCAGAGAAAGGATCAGTCAGAAATATTAGTTTTTACTTAGATGAAACACAGAATTAATGTTTGATATGTTTTAAAAACTGCCTTTCGTTAGTGCATATTCCCTTTTGTCCCCTACCATCAATTGTCTTTCTACTCCATACATATTCCCACCAAATGTAGATTTTAGAAAAGTATTGTAAATACAAGAACTTTTCACAAAGACATTTCTAAAAAGTACACTGCTTTTTGACTTTATCTTAAATTTTATTAGTACTAACTGGAGCCATGAGTCCAATTGGCAGTCAGCTGTAGGTGTTTTAATCACTGATTTTCTTCAGTCTAAGATGTATAAAATAGAACACACCTATTGATTAACCTCTTCAGAACATGGCTGCTAATCTTTTAATTCCCCAAAGAAGTACAGTTTCTTTTCTAGCAAGAGGAAACACTAAAAATTATACTGAAAAATGATTGAGATATTATAAAATGACATTATGTGCATTGATATGTACATCTGATTCTCCCATCCTTAATTCTTAGCATTTAAGATCACGGTTGGCACATTCGTTGTAAAAATGGTTGATTTCAATATAGCTAATATTTATGCTCTATCTTTGTTTTATTAATGGAACTAATAGCAATAGCACTTAGATTTATGTACCACTTCGTGGTGCTTTATAGCCCTCTCTAAGCAGTTTACAGAGTCAGCACCTTGCCCCCAACAATCAGGGTTCTCATTTTACCGACCTTGGAAGGATGGAAGGCTGAGTCAACTTTGAGCCTGGTGAGATTCAAACCGCCAAACTGCTGGCAGCTAGCAGTGGTAGCCTGCACTACTTTGTTCTAACCACTGGGCCACCACAGCTCTTACAAAGAAGAGGATACAGGAATGTGACTTAAATTACATAAATTCAATGCAAATATCTTTCTTTATCTTTGCCCATTGTGATTACAAGCAGTGGTGGGATTCAATTTTTTTTTAATACCGGTTCTGTGGGCGTGGATTGGTGGGCGTGGATTGGTGGGCGTGGCAGGGGAAAGATACTGCAAAATCTCCATTCCCTCCCCATTCCAGGGAAGGTTACTGCAAAATCTACCTTCCCTCCCCACCCCACTAACCTGCTTTCCAGCTCCGTTCTCCTGTGCAGGGCAACCAAAGAAGACCCAGCTGATCAGCTGGAACTTGGGAGGCAGAGAATAGATGGGGGTGGGGCCAGTCAGAGGTAGTATTTGCCGGTTCTCCGAACTACTCAAAATTTCCGCTACCAGTTCTCCAGAACTGGTCACAACCTGCTAAATACCACCTCTGATTACAAAGTGAGAAAAGGTGAAATTGTGATAGGGCAACCTATAGAACCCAAGCTGGGTCGGCCACCAGAACCAGAGGTTTAGTTTTCCAGACTTTTTCGAAAATGCAGGAGCCCATCCTCAGGCATAAGTGCATCCTTGTGCCTCCCATCCCTGTCCTATTGTCCCCATTTATTCGTACCTATTTCCTGTATTCTTACTCATGTTTATACTTATATCTATTATCTTGTAAGTGATTGACAAATCAAATAAATAAATAAATAAATAAAATTCCTCTCACACACACCAGAATGTGACCCATTAAGCTATAAATCGCTGGAGAACGACACATTCTGATAGAGGGAAGTTCCCTGAGAATGGGCATGAGTCCAAAAGCTCAGAAAACTAAACTTCTGGTTCTGGCAACTGACCCAAATTGGATCCAGCAACAGTGTTCTCAGACATGTATATTTGCTTTCATTTGTGGGCAACCTATAGCTTCCTATTTAAGAACGTATTCATGCCCAGCAATGGAGCTGTGTGACTTTTTGAGAGGAGTGAGTAACTTGTGAACTTCTGATATATTATTATGAACATTATATTAAAGACGTTCTAAAAAAAAGTAAGGTTAGGCTTTTCCCAGCATAGAGATCAGATTTGCATCATACCATATTATGATAAGGTTAAGAAATGTAATTTTAGGGGTAATGAGATGACCTTCATGGCACTTTTGATCAAAATGGAATTATAATTAGAAACGTTCTCTATAGAGAAACACTGTATTTGTTTTACCTCTGAAGAACTATCAGAACATCAGTTCAATGTTCTTTGCAGAGGGATATTTTATTTTATCTAGCATCTCAGAACTGGGATTGGATTAATCATTCTAAGTCAAAGAAGATTGCCTGCTATGGTGCGATTGCTTAAGAGTGGCTCTTCATGGAATAATAATAGTAATAATAATCAAGCAACTTTATCTAGACATTAGCAAGTTTCATATAAGAATGTATGATCACTTGTTTGTTTTTTTTGTTGGAAAAAAAAAGATTTTTGTTTGTTTGTTTGTTTTATGGATTAAAAATTTGTGGATGAAAAGTTGGGAAGTTTTTAAGATAGTTTTTATTAAAAGATTTTACATATATAATAAATACACTCAAAGAAATATATGGTAAATGTGAATAAGAAAAAAATGGAAAAGAAGAGACGAAGAAGGAAGGAGAAAAAAGGAAAATAAAATAAATGAACAGGAACCATGAAGAAGGAAGGAAGGAAGGAAGGAAGGAAGGAAGGAAGGAAGGAAGGAAGGAAGGAAGGAAGGAAGGAAGGAAGGAAGGAAGGAAGTGATCCAACCGGATTCCCAAAGAGCAAACACAGACAAAGGCAGCAGCCCCCACCTTGTAAGGTTTAATGACGAATGCTGTTCCTTTACAGATAAAAAGGCTGCTTTCCACTAATTGGCTCCCACAAGAAAGAGCCTTGTCAAGATGTTTGTCAATGCTGCCAAAAACCCAGAGATAAGAACTAATTTACAAGATTCTCCAAATACGAACTAAGATGTCCACAAGTTGAATTTCAGAGCTTCTTTGCTTTCTGCAAAGAACACTTTTCCAAACCTGGCTTTTATCTTCTTGAGGGAGGGGCCATTACCTTGCAGCCTGTGCTGCTGTAATCCTCATCACTGCTGCCAGCCCCCACAGTCTCTGAAGGCAGCAGTCCACTCCCTAATGGTGCTGGTCCCTCATCTGAGTCCTCACTCTCCTCAGCCATCTGCACCTGCTGCCGGCTAAACACAACAGGAAGTCAGGAAGTCCCACCCCTGTTTTAGCAAAGGGTAAAAAGTCACGATACATCATGTGACAACAATGCGACACCCCTGATGTGTGCATGGACACTCCCGCTGTGTTTCTGGCTGCCCATAGTTTTTCTGTTGAATGGCTTAGGTAAACAAATATCTGTGAAACAATGACCCAATGGCAACTATGATCCAATAGATCACAGTTAATATATTGCCTAGTTAATATACAGTAAGGTTCTGTTGGAAGAAATGGCCATGTGGGTTCAGTTCCAAGCAGGAAGAAAGACACTGGAGGAAACATGGAGGCTGCTTGGGAAGATGGTTTAATGGTGAAGCAGAACCGACAAGCATGTGTGATTCTGGGTAGCTGACCGCATGGAGTGGAGTGAAATATATATATATTTATACCTTTTCTTGGGCCTTGCCCTTGAGCTTCCTGTTCCTGTGCAAGAAATGTATCCTATTGGTTGTCAGACTCCCAGAGGGCTATGTGGGACTCCAGCTAACCTTATAGGCTGTCTGTGTCCCAGGCTTGGTTGAACCTTGTTGGGTGACGATGCAATGAAGAGGGTTGTGTTCTGAAAGGGTGCTGGGCGATTCCTATTATGGCTTAATGGCTTTGTCCTGGTTTGGATCTTGAGTGAGGGCTAATCTTATCACCCTGGAGTTGAAGGCCTTTTGTCTTGTATACAGGATGGCCCAGTCTTTCTAGGGCTATTAACAAAAGTGGGGGCTGCTTTCCAAGACCATGTTTCTCCTTCTCTCATCCAGGGAGATATAACATCCTGCCTTTTTAATATTTCCTAGAATATTTCATTCTTCTAGGAGAGGGGTGGGTGCTAACTTTCTACAGTTCCCAGGCCTCTCCTGTTTTCAGTCTACCTAGACTTGCCTCTAAAAAGAGGCAGGGAAAAGACAGTCTTTAAGGATTTGGGGTGTTATCAGTGGTGGGCTACTGGGGGTTCACAGGGGTTCAGGAGAGCCCCTAGCTAAGATTCTGTGCAGTTCGGAGAACCCCCGAATCCCACTCCTGGCTGGCCCCACCCACCCTGCCCCACCTCTCCCAGGAGTCCCCACACGGCCCGTTTTGGATGCAGGTAAGTGCAGGGCGCACACGGAGGCTCAGGGAGGGTGAAAAACAGGCCTCCCGGAAATTTGGGAAGGCCGGAAATGGGCTCGTTTCCAGCTTCCAGAGAGCCTCTAGAGACAGGAAGGCTGTTTTTGCCCTCCCGGAGGCTCAAGGAAAGCCTCCGGAGCCCAAGGAGGGCAAAAACACACATACCCTGACTAGGCCACGCCCACCTAGCCACCGGGCAGAGAACCTGTTGCTAAAATTTTTGAAGCCCAGCCCCTGGGTGTGATTGCTATAAAAAAGAAAACTTTTTTAAAGTGGAGAGGTTTTTTTGATGGCTGCAATACTATATCCATTTTATTATTATTTATTGATTTGATTTGATTTGTCAATCGCTTACAAGATAATAGGTATAAGTATATACATAGTTATGAATACATGAAATGGATACATACAAGAAAGATAAAAAGAAACAATAGGACAGGGGCGGTAGGCACATTGGTGCGCTTGTGCACGCCCCCTACAGGCCTCTTAGGAAGGGGGTGAGGTCAATAGTAGACAGTCTAAGGTTAAAGTTTTGGGGGTTTGGGGAAGAAACCACAGAGTCAGGTAGAGTATTCCAGACATTGACCACTCTGTTGCTGAAGGCGTATTTCCTGCAATCAAGTTTGGTGCAGTTAACCTTGAGTTTGCATCTATTGTGTGCGCTTGTATTGTTATGGCTGAAGCTGAAGTATTCATTGACAGGTAAGATATTGCAATGTATGATTTTATATACTGTACTTAGATTGGACCAAAGGCGGCGTAGTTCTAGTTTTTCTAGGTCTAGAATTTCAAGTTTGGTGGCATAAGGCATTCTGCAACGAGTAGAGGAGTGGAGAACTCTTCTTGTGAAATATTTCTGGACTTTCTCATTGCTTTTAAAGTAAGTGCTTCTCTTTTTTTCCTCCCTCTGTGGAGCAGAGAGAGCCTCTCTTCAACTTTGCTGCATGTTCACTGTCCCGCAAGTCATGTAGAGTCTGAAGTTCCAAACAGCTTCTCCTTACTGGTTCTCCTTTCGGCTTGGATCCTGGCAGGTCGGCTGAGGCTGTTCCCAAGGTGCCCCAAGCTGCCTTCCTTATGAAAGCAGCCTGCCATTTTAGCTCGAAGTAATTGATGGCCAATAGAGACTGGCTGTTTGTCAGTTCCAGTCTTACAGGCCCAGCTTGACATCTTGCCTGCAGAGAGATTCCTTCTTCGTCCACAGACAAATCTCAACACGCTATTCCCTTCGGACCAATGATTGATTCGACGGTTATAGTTTAAAATGGAGGCTGGAGGGAGGTGGAGTGGGCCAGCGAAAGCTCAGGGATTCCATGAGACCAGCTCTTGAGCTGTAATTGGGCCGCCCTATGCCAGTTGATTTCCTCAGGTTACGGGCCGAGTGTCAAGTTCAGGTTTAGATTCCTGGGTTTTTTTAGCTCCATCTCTGTGAAAAGATACCCCCACCCACTGATGTCAAAAACCATCGTTTTTGACAGGAATGGTCCTGGATCAGAAAGAGTGAAAGGGAAAAACTGTGGCCAGCCTCCTCTCCTCCCTTCATCCCTGGTGTGTAACCAGCAATGTGGCTTGGGAAGATGCGAAGGAAGAGGAGGAGGGAGAGGAGGAGGAGGAGAAGGAGAAGGAGAAAGAGGACGAGAAAGAGAAGGAGGAGGAGGAGGAGAAGGAAAAGGAGAAGAGGGAGGAGGAGGAGGAAGAGGAGGAGGAAGAAAAGGAAGAGGAGGAGGAGGAGAAGGAGGAGGAGGAGAAAGAGGAGGAGGAGAAGGAGGGAGAGGAGGAAGAGGAGGAGAAAAAGAAGAACAAGAAAAAGAAGAAGAAGAAAAAGGAGAAGGAGAAGAAAGAAGGAGAAGGAGAAGGCATGGCATGCTGATAGGTTGGCAGGAGTTGGGGCAAGAACAAGAGCTCACCCCATTGTGTGGCACTCGGATCTTGAACCCCAGGCTATCGACTTTCCAGAAGGAGGGGGGGGGGAGGAGATGATTGTGGTTTAACGCAGAACAGATTCAGGACTGATTACCATCCTCCTTCCTGCTACAGGCTACATTCCGTCTCCCTCTCCCCGAATACTCCATTGATGGTTACAATGTTGAAAAGAGCAATGGGTGCAGGATGTGTGTGTGATGCCAGGATTAAAAATTTTAAAAATCCGACTGTGGGTTTCAATCTTTGGTTTTCGGAGAGATTTAGGGGTTTTGTTTATGCTGGCCATTTTAGGCATTGTGGTACAAATCCAAGAAATTAATTGATCAATCTATCAGTCAATCAATCAATCAAATGTCTGGCATCCATCCATCGGATTCTTTCCAACTCTCTCTTCTTTTTCAGCTCTCCCACCCTGCTCAGGCATTTCTTTTGCATGTTCAATCTAACACGAACAGAACAGAATAATAGATAACGGTAAAGATTTCCCCTGTCAAGTCATGTCCAACTCTAGGGGGCGCTGCTCATCTCCATTTCTTAGTCGAGGGAACCAGCGTTGTCCAAAGACATCTCTGTGGTCATGTGGCCAGCATGACTATCTGCCAAAGACACATGGAACGCTGTTACCTTCCCACCAAAGGAGTACTTATTTATCTACTTGCATTTGCATGCTTTCTAACTGACAGGAGTTGGGGCAAGAACAAGAGCTTACTCCATCATGCGGCACTTGGATCTTTAACCCCAGGCTGTCAGCTTTCCAACTTGGGGAGCCCATGGACATAATGAAAAGAAGGACTCAGGTTGACATGATAGCAGTGTTCCAATATCTCAAGGGTTGCCACAAAGAAGAGGAAGTCAAGCTATTTTCCAAAGCACCTTAAGGCAGGACAAGAAGCAATGGGTGGAAACTAATCAAAGACAGAAGCAACCTGGAACTAGGGAGAAATTTCCTGAGAGTTAGAGCAATTAATCAGTGGAACAACTTGCCTCCAGAAGTTGTGGATGCTCCAACACTGGAAGTTTTTAAGAAGAGATTGGATAACCATTGGTCTGAAATGGGATAGACTAGAGTTTCCTGCCTGAGCAGGAGGTTGGACTAGAAGACCTCCAAGGTCCTTTCTCTTCTCTTCTCTTCTCTTCTCTTCTCTTCTCTTCTCTTCTCTTCTCTTCTCTTCTCTTCTCTTCTCTTCTCTTCTCTTCTCTTCTCTTCTCTTCTATCCAGATGGTCTTTTCATTGCTCACTGTTTCTCATATGGGGGATTGAATGCCTTGCAAAAGCCTCTGTCTCACATACAACTTTGATTTCTTTCACTTTTTCTTGTCTTCTCTTTCCTAACATCCCAGCATCAGCTGCACAGAAGGCATGGAGTCCTAAATGAGTTTGTTTCTGAAGACTTTTGATACGAGGTCAATGGCCTCCTTCCCATCCCCATCCCAATGAATTGTGGTTGATCAAGGCCATGTTCTCAGGTCAGGTTATAATCGACACAAACCTGTCTAAAAATCTATGTACCAACAAACACATCTGGTGATCCCCCCAAAAGTGCTTTTTCAAAAGTCAACTGAACCTTTTATTTGCTTGAAGACGTTTCACTTCTCATCCAAGAAGCTTCTTCAGTTCAGAAGTTTCTTGGATCAGAAACCAAACATTTTCAAGCAAAAAACAAAAACAAAGTCCAGTTACCTTTTGAAAAAGCACTTTTGAGACAACCATGACCTGGTTGACTGAGAATCCCCATAGACATTTGATGATCCTATTAACAGATGAGATACTGTGGATTCTGCTACATCCCTGTGGTGAAAATGAAATGCTCTAATCAAACTCCAAACAGGATATTGCCATGATTTCTTCTAATGAAGAAATTCAGAAGGAAACAAGGCCTAAGTAATGAACCATACAGAGACACAATAGACAACATTTTTGTCCTAATTTCTTACTGTAGAAATATTTAAAAACACTGTTCAGGTTTGGTCTAATCCTTAACACACAAGCTCATATATTAAATCCTGGTAATCAGCATTATATATATATATATATCTTTGGTTCTTCGGGTTTTTTCCCGCGTAGAATTGGAAATATCTAGGCGACGTTTCGATGAAGTCTCATTCATCATCTTCAGGCTTGTGTCTTCAGAAGCACAAGGCCGAAGACACAAGCCTGAAGATGATGAATGAGACTTCATCGAAACGTCGCCTAGATATTTCCAATTCTACGCGGGAGAAAACCCGAAGAACCAAAGATCCACATACAAATACCCGCGAAAATCTCCGAAAACATATATATCATATAGAATGGAATGGAATGGAATGGAATAGAATAGAATAATAGAGTTGGAAGAGACCTTGGGGGTCTTCTAGTCCAACCCCCTTCTAGGCAAGAAACCCTACACCACTTCAGACAAATTGTTATCCAACATCTTTTAGATGAACAAGATCTTCACCGGCTCAAATAGTTGTCGAAAATGAGAAGGTGAAGATCTTGTGGGACTTTCAAATACAGACAGATCATCCTTTGAAACACAATACGGCAGATATCACAGTTGTAGAAAACTGAAGTTATTGATATCTCTGTACCAGCAGATGCCAGAGTTGAAGAAAAAGAACTAGAAAAAAAAATCATGAAATATCGCAACCTGGCCATCAAAACTACATGGTTATAGATGAAACATTTGACAGTGATACTCATTGTCATCAGGGCTCTTGGCACCATGTCCAAGAATTTTACAAACTACATCAAGAAATTGCACCTTCCTGCAGTAACACCAGTGGAACTGCAAAAAACTGCTTACTCGGAACATCGTCCATCTTAAGAAGATACTTGGTTGATACCTAGGATGCTGGCAGCAACCCTTTTCAACCATTGGTGCCAGTCAATAATATGTGTGATACATGTTTAAATGTTCAGTTTGACTGAGTTTCATGTTTAATGAATAAAAGAGATAATAATTATAATAATACCCTGCGGCGATATCTGTAACACCATCAAACATCCAGATTTGCCTATCGCAGGTCCTTGGTAAGGACTCAATAGGTAGACAAAAATGCCAAACCCAGTCTGAATATCCGGCTGATTGCTGTGCTATGATCAATAATAATAATTTTCATTTTTTGTGTATATTTATTATTTTTATTTCACAGCCATGAAATACGACCCTGTGCAGCTGTCCTGAACAATATCAGGTATTCTCTCTCTCTCTCTCTCTCTTTTTTTCTTTTCCCAGCTTTGCATCCATTAAAACTTCCAAGTTTTCTACTAATTGCCTGTTGGCAACATGCGGTCTCTGCTAAAAAGCATATTTTCTGTCAAGATTGCATTCATCATTTGGGCTCATTTCTCTTGGCCCTCCACCCATCAGAGCTTCATTGAGAAGGCAAACAGCAGCTTGCGAGTTAGCAAATGAGGAACAAAAAAGACAGAGGAGAGAGAATGAAAGAGAGAGCAAGAACGAGGATGAAGAGGAGAGGACCGAGACAGTGTTCATAGGTGATCGCACAACAATTCGTTGTTGTTGTTTTTTTTAAAAAAAGCACTGCTTTTGAAGACATTTGCCTTAACCCATTTGCCCATTGGTGTGACTCTGAAAATGTGAGTCATTTCCAATCCCTCCTTCCAATCCAACCCCCTACCCAAGAGGAACCCTTTTGCAGAATCTACTTAGCTGTAGTTAATTCAAGCACTCGTCTTGCAATGGATCAATTGTGCAATCATTTGCAAAGACAGCTTGCTGATACTGTCACGGTGCCAACGCCAGAAGCTTGCTGGGTATTTTTGTCTTGGCAGATGCCCATTCTGTTGCAAAGGTCTGCTGAGTTCTCTCCTTCCTTTTCTTTCAGGTAATATCCAGCACTTTCATGCAAAAAAAAAAAAAAGCCAAACAGAAACAAAAGAGAGCTCCGATTATCCCATTTTATTTTGGTTTGGGTTTTTTTGTCTGAATCTTTTTCTCCCTGTTGTACAAGGGGAACTTATTCTGCTGGGACTCGTCCTATTTCAACAGGGATTGGCACAGTTTTGCATGACAAATGATAGGGTTTTTTTTTTCTCTTTAAATGGTCAGGTTGCTGATCTTATACCTGTGATCTGAAATTTAGCGAGGACTGGAACGCACGGCATAAATTTGTCAGGACAAAGATGTAAATAGACAAATGGACCGTTGCAGCTAGAATGATTAGAGAAACGTAAAATCTTAGGCAAGAAAAGCCAAAAGTACACATATAGATTGGGTGAAACCAGGCTGAATAGTAGTAACTGTAAGAGGGATCTCAGAATCTTAGTGGACAACCAATTAAACATGAGCTAGCACTGTGTGGCGGCAGCCAAAAAGTTAATGCAATCTTATATTGCATTAAGAGAGGGATACAGTCAAGATCAAGGGAGGTACTAATACCACTCTATAAAGCCTTAGTTAAGGCCACACCTAGAATTCTGCATCCAGTTTTGGTCACCGTACTATAAAAAAGATATTGAGACTCTAGCAAGAGTGCAGAGAAGAGCAACCAGGATAATGAGGGGACTGGAGGCTAAAACATATGATGAACAATTACAGGAACTGGGCATGGCTAGTCTAGTGAAGAGAAGGACCAGTGGAGACATGATAGCAGTCTTCCAATATTTGAGGGGCTGTCACAGAGAGGAGGAAGGGGTCAAGGTGTTTTTTAAAGCACCCGAAGGCCAGACAAGGAATAATGGATGGAAACTGAACAAGGAGAGATTCAACCTAGAAATAAGGAGAAAATTTCTGACGGTAAGAACAATCAACCGATGGGACAGAAGTTGCCCTTGGAAGTTGTAGGAGCTTCATCACTGGAAGCTTTCAAGAAGAGATTGGATCTGTCAGAAATAGTGTAGGGTCTCTTGCTTGGGTGGGGGGTTGGACTGGATGACCTACAAGGTCCCTTCCATCTCTGATTATCTGTTATCTGTATTAAGGTATGGACCGTTTCTCCTTTGTAGAAGGATCGCAGTAATTAAGTGCTGTTTAACTGGAAAAGGAAGGAGGATAAAGGTTTCAAACATTGTAACACAGGTAGGGCCACAATCGAGCCCAAAATTTCTGTTGCTAAGCAAAGACAGTTATGAAGGGGGATTTACCCCATTTTATGACCTTTCTTGCCACAGTCGTGAAGTGAACCACTTCAATTGCCCAATAGTAACACGGTTGTTAAGTGAATCTGGCTTCCCTGTTGACTTTGCTTGTCAGAAGGATGTGAAAGCTGATTACAAATCATCTGCCAAGCATTTGAATTTTGATCAGATGACCATGGGGATGCCACAATAGTTGGTAGTGTGAAAAATGGTCACAAGTCATTTTTTTTCAGTGCCGTTGTAACATTGAGTGGTCACTCAGTGAACTATTGTAAGTCAAGGACTATCTGCATATCTCACCTTGCAGGTTGCGTTAGCCAAACCTGTTGCCTCTCCTGCACATACACTCAATATTCTGACCCAGCTCCCCAAACACAACAGATCCTCTGAAGTGAACTCAAAGATCCCTTTATTAGGAGTGCTAGCAGCCCCGGCAAAAAGGTTCTCTTCTAACAAGTCCAACCGGCTGGAAGATTATTGTCTGCCACATCTATTCATCTCTGCTCCCTGCCTTTTATCCCCAGAGTTAGGGTGGGGCTTCGCTAGGTGGCTTTTCCTTCCCAAGGAGGACCGGCCCATAGATCTCCACTGCTCTCCTCTCCTCTGCCTTCTACGCATCTGCACATCAGGCACTGGACCCAGCTGTTCCTCCTCTTCCTCATCAGCCACCTCCAGACCTGGGGGCTGTTGAGTCTCCATCTGAGGGCTGATGGATGGCCCAGACTCTGCCTCTCCCTCTCTCTCTCTCTGACAACTCCATTCCCTCTTCCCCCTTGAAGCTCTCAGGTTGCCTTGATGGTGACCCTGATTCCCACACCTCCTCCTCCTCCTCCTCCTCCTCCTTCTCTGATTCGACTGCTGGAGGCACCGGCAGCCAACAGGCCACACAACACTCAAATGCTCCTTTCCCTAATGCAGGCTTCTCCCGTATGGCTCATCTTTCTTGAATGGATTTATAATCCATCCAATACGGTACTTTTTTTGAACGTGTTACAAAAAGGACAGATTTACAGGAGACAATCTGCCTTCGTGAAGATTGCATATTGTGGCATTTCTAGTCCATATGGGTGAGTAAGACTTGGATTGCAGGCATTTGACCTTCAGAATCTTGCAAATGTGAGACCAGACTTCTACTTTTTACAGCTGGAGAAGTCACAGCCTTGTTTCTCCTTGCCTGCAAGGCCATTATTAAAATACAATTTGACTTTTTTTAAAATAAAAAATAAAAAATCGCGTGATGTATCTGCCACCCCTAACTTTTTTTTTCTTCTTTTTTTCTCTCCAGGAAAACCAACACTTGCTTATACTTCCAGAGTCCTCTTTCCTTCACCCCTTCTGGCTAACTAAGCCTCACTCATTAGCACCTACGATTCAATTGCTCATCATTTAAGAGCTCAATTGCAAATTTAGAGCCACGGGCAAAATCTAAGCAAGGCTTGAAATCTTTTTGCTCACGCCAGAGTTAATCTCAAGTAATAACTCCTGAGAGCCTTTGAAAAGGTCTGACTGTAACTTTCTGTCAAGTGCATTATGGAACTGCACGCGTCTGTACTTAAAAAATAATAATTTTGATTGTGCCACATCCGATCAAAAAATGCTCCAATGGGAAATGGGTACAAGTTGCTTTAATACAAAAAAAAAACAGTTTATCGGGATCTTCAGAAGAAAGTGTGTGTTTTGTTGATTGGTTTAATGAGAGGGAAGGGAAAAGGGAAGTAAGAAAAGGGTTAGTACCATCTACAACAGTGGTGGGATTCAAACAATTTTACTACCGGTTCTGTGCGCGTGGTTTGGTGGATGTGGCTTGGTAGGCGTGGCAGGGGAAGGATACTGTAATTCCAAGTGTCGTTCTTGGTTCTTGGGGCCAGACAGAAGATACAGAAAAGAGGAGAATTTATGGGCCCAGTTTAATCTCTGCCCACATGATCTCCATTCCCACCCCACTCCAGGGGGAAGGTTACTGTAAAATCCCATTCCCTCCCCACCCCACTAACCTGCTTTCCAGCTCCATTCTCCTGTGCAGGGCAACCAAAGGAGACCCAGCCAATCAGCTAGGACTCGGGAGGCAGAGAATAGATGCGGGTGGGGCCAGTCCAAACTACTCAAAATTTCCGCTGCTGGTTCTCCAAAACTGGTCAGAACCTGCTGAATACCACCTTTGATCTACAACATACAATGTAAGGACTTCAACAATCACTATGTAGGATGAACAGACAGAGGAAAACTGGTAGAATGCATCCACAAACACCAACTAGCAGTCAGAAGACATGATGAAAGTTCTTTCATTTCACAACATATAGACAGATTTAAGCAGGGTTTCACCTGGGGAAATGTGACTATCTTAGAACCAAGCCAAGTCCAAAAAACGCCAGGGAATTCCTAGAAGCCTGGCACTCTGACAAATCAGCCATCAACAGACACATAGACATTAACAACATCTACAGACTATGCAAAAGAGACGATCAACCATCGGAAAAGAGAATAAAAAGACACCAGTACTGTATCTCTCCACCAGCAATCAGCACCCAGGTTAGCATAGATTAAATCCAAGGTTAACATCAGGCCAACAATCAGGTAAAAAAATAAAGCATCTGAAGGCCAGACAAGGAATCATGAATGGGAACGGATCAAGGAGATATTCAACCTAGAAATAAGGAAAAAAATTTCTGACAGTGAGAAGAATCAATCCATGGAACAGAAGTTGCCCTCAGAAGTTGTGGGAGCTTCATCCCTGGAAGCTTTCAAGAAGAGACTGGGCTGCCCTCTGTGAGAAATGACGCAGGGTCTCCTGCTTGTGCAGAGGATTGGGCTAGATGACCTCCAAGGTCCCTTCCAACTCTGTTAATCTGTCATTCTATTAATACCCCAATGAGTCTGGTCTCTGGGTGTTATGTGAATTTCATTGTATGTATACGCAATATACATACAATGAAATTCACATAATTCACATATTGTACAATGACAATAAAGAATTCAATTCAATCAAGAAACTAAAGAGCCAGCAGTAAATAGCCCAATCAAAGAACCTCTAAGACTGCAGCCACCAACACTGACAAGCAAGGCACCAGAACAGGGGTGTGAAACTCACACCCCGTGAGCCAGATGCGTCATGTGCTGGCTCCGCCCCCACCCGGTTTAGCGAAGGAGAAAAAAGTCCTGATATGTCACGTGACCCAAGAATATAAACTGAAAGCACCACAGCACTCCTTATTACCACTGATGATGTTACCTAGCTGGGTAATGAAACGTCTGCAAGAAAACAAGCAAGCTCAGAGAACTCCAAGGATCCCTGAGCTACAAATATTCTCCTTTATTAGTGTTAGTTCCATTTTATTATAATGCCCTAATAAGATCACATTTGGAATATTGCACCCACGGTTGCTGGAATTGGCCCAAAGGTGCTTTTTTTCAAGAGGCAACTGGGGTTTGTTTGTTTTTTGAAGACGCTTCGCTTCTCATCCAAGAAGCAAAACGTCTTCAAAGAAAATCCAGAAAGTCTAGTTGCCTTTTGAAAAAAAAGCACCTTTGAGATAACCATGACCTGGAGGACTGACAATCTCCATAGACATTTGCTGGAATTGGGTATGTCAAGTTTAATGAAAAGAAGGACTGGGGAATGACATGATAACAGCATTCCAATATTTGAGGGGCTGCTGCCTAAAAGAAGGGGTCAACCTATTCTCTCAAGCACCTGATGGCAGCAGAAGCAGCAGTGGATGGAAACTAAGCAAGGAGAGAAGACACCCAGAACTAAAGATAAACTTCCTGACAGATAAACAATTAATCAATGAAATAACTTGCCTCCAGAAATTGTGGCTGCTCCAATATTGGAAGTTTTTAAGAAGAGTTTGAGCTCAGCTGTGGCTGTTAAGTCAAGGATTACCTGTAATTCCAAGTGTCGTTCTTGGTTCTTGGGGCCAGGCAGAAGATACGGAAAAGAGGAAAATTTATGGGCCCAGTTTAATCTCTGCCCACATAATCTTGCCAGGGGTCGCACAGGATTGTATCTATTATTCCCTCGCAGGGGGAGTTATTGGCAAGACACAAGCCGTCTTGCTCGATATGGAACCATTTTATTAACTTTGCCAAACAATTATTAGATAACAGGTATAAGTATAAACATGGTTATAAATACATGAAATGGATACGAATAAGATATTAATGTTTTAATAATAATTAATAATAACATTTTATTAACCTGTCTGAAGACAACTGTCTAAAGGCCCTTTTGAAGATGCCTCTGTTTCCAGAAACTTGCTTATCAGGCAGGCTGGATAAGGCTTTCTATAAGACTATAAAATGTACCTTCTCAGGAGTTGCATTGGCTTACTTTGTGGTTGCATTTGGGCAACACATTTGGATATGTAAAAAAAACCCTACCAGATACATTTGCACACCTTTGCGGCTGAGTATCTTGTGGACATCCTGTGATAATCCGAGACCAGGCCAAGAGAAGGAGGGAGGAAGTGAAAGAATGGATGGAAGGAGAAAGAGGACAGAGGGAAGGAAGGAGGAGGGAAGGGAGGGAGGAAGGGAGGGAGGAAGGAAAGATGGAGGGGAGGGAGGAAGGAAATGAGGGAGGGAGGGAGGGAGGGAGGAAGGAAGAGGAGGGAGGTTGGGAGGGAGGGAAGGAAGGGAAGGAGGGAAGGACAAAGGAAGAGAAAAAGGAAGATAGGAAGGAAGGAAAGAAGGAGGGGAGGGAGGAAGGAAGGAAATGAGGGAGGGAGGGAGGGAGGGAGGAAGGAAAGGAAAGGAAAGGAAAGGAAAGGAAAGGAAAGGAAAGGAAAGGAAAGGAAAGGAAAGGAAAGGAAAGGAAAGGAAGGAAGGAATGAGTTGGAATTTGTTTTTTCCAAGAGATCACATTTTACAAGGGACTAAATCAGCATGGTCACCCAGACCTTGGGGAGCCAACTTGCAAGCCACAGGCAATATTCCCCAGCAGGAGCAGCACAAGGCCAGCATTTGATGGCAAGCTTGTGTTTATGTTCACTCTCGATGGCTCTGTTCAGCTGGTGGGATCAAACGGCTGCACTCTTGTTGTATCGGTTTCATTAAAGGCCACACACATAACTGGCGGATGAGATGGTCTTGAACAAGAATGGCCCACAGCGCAAGATCCTGCATTCAGATCGTCTCTGTTTCCATAAAATGAGGGAGAATATATATACAGTATATTGTATTGTAGTGAAAGTATATATTGAAACACCAAGAAGGGTCAACCAAGGAGGTGTGCTTACACTATCTATAGGGATAGGTTTTGTGGCATAATGGGAAAAAAATGTGAGTATCAGCCTTAGAATTTATAAGAAACTCTGCCTAGCTCATATATTATTTTTAATAAGAATTAAACATTGACATGAAGAGAAAAGAGGAAGGTAGTTTGTGACTTTTGAGGTTTTTAAAATTATTTTTGATGAAAACTCCCTGCAGTTTTCTTGGCAAGATTTTTTTCAGAAGTGGTTTTGGTTTCATGGGCCTGAAAGAGAGGAACTAGTCCAAGGTTACCCAGTTGTCTTGGGGTCCAAGGCTGGACTACAATGCACAATCTCTTCTTTTCTAGCCCAGTGCCTTAACCACTACACCAGACCTGGGTATTTTATAGCTCTGGGCCACATCCGGCCCAAATGGCCCTTGTGAGGGTCAATTAGGAATCAAATGTCAACCCTGCAGCCATCTTTGAATGTCTTCAGGGTTGCCACAGCGAAGGTGGATGGAGCTGAGGGAAAGGGAAGGGGGAGTAGAGACAGCTGAGGGAAATATGTCACCAAAATAAGGTTCTTTCTTCTGGGAACCAAGGACAATCTCACCAGCACCTGAAGGGACGTAGATGGGAGCCATTCAGGATGGGGAGTGTGACCTAATTGGGGCATGTGACGGCTGTGTGTAATGGGGGGAAGGAATTTTGGACTTTGAGCTGGGTGGGGAAAACCCAGAGAACTTCAGAGTCGGGTTTTCACCAGCTGTGCCAATAGGACATGCCTAATTAATCTATACTTTGAGGAAGCCTTTGGCCTGGGAGTTTTGATTTCATTTGGGCTGTTACCCCTAACATCAAAAGTAAATAAGTGCATTACAGAGGGTGTGATTTGGAAAATAGCTTGATTCCCTCTTCTTTGGGGCAACCCCTGAGATATTGGAACACTGCTATCATGTCTCCCCTAGTCCTTCTTTTCATTAAACTAGGCGTACCCAATTCAGGACCTAATCCACATGAGTCAAAACAGATCCGGATGGATGGTCATTTAAAACCACAAAGAAGAAGGAGTCAAGCTATTCTCCAAAGCACCTGAGGGCAGGACAAGAAACAATGGATGGAGACTAATCAAGGAGAGAAGCAACCTAGAACTAAGGAGAAATTTCCTGACAGTGAGAACAATTAGCCAGTGGAACAGCTTGCCTCCAGAAGTAGTGAATGCTCCAACACTGGAAGTTTTTAAGAAGAGATTGGATAGCCATTTGTTTGAAGTAGTGTAGGGTTTCCTGCCTGAGCAGGGGGTTGGACTAGAAGATCTCCAAGGTCCCATCCAACTCTATTATCCTATCCTATCCTATTCTCTATTCCATTCTCTCTTCTCTTCTCTATTCCTTATTCTACTCTATTCTACTCTATTCTACTCTACTCTACTCTACTCTACTCTACTCTACTCTACTCTACTCTACTCTACTCTACTCTGCTCTGCTCTGCTCTGCTCTGCTCTGCTCTGCTCGGCTCTACTCCAATCTACTCTAAAAAAAAAAAGATCCAAAATGGATGTGGGAAATAATTACTTACAACATGAGAAGAAAACACAACCTTTAAAATGGTTCACAAGTTCCAGTTATATGCAGCCTTCTTTGAACCCAAGGAGGGAGATTCTGTACCTGCTGTAGATAAGGGATAGGGTGATAGATAAAAGTCAAACTATGATTTGATCTCCTGGTAGATTGATTGGAAGCCACAAATACAAAATATGGAAATCCCCCAACTCTCCAGCATTTTCATTGTGGGATAGCATCCACACTTACCGTATTTTGCCTCAATCCACTAACACATGGACCCGAATGGAAAGAATACCTAGGTAGATATTGTTCCCTCGTTCAACCTTTCAGTGAAAAGAGATCTTCAGTTTTCTAATTTGACTTTTCTTTATTTTAAGGCACTGTTCTGTTCTTTGGGTTTTAAAATTAACTCGTAGACAGAAGTTTTGGAAGTTTCTTTAATTTACTGGCCATATGTGAGAGAACGACTCCCCGCTGTGAAATCTGTCATGGACAAAGAATTGAAAGCAGACGGAAAAATTGATGCCAATATGCCTCGCACCATATGAAAAGAAAAATCGGATGCTTAACCCATGGACACGGGTATTCTGCAGCAATATATTAAGAGCAATGCCAGATGCCCTCCAAAAAGGGCAGAATTCAGAGGCTTTCATCCAATGAGCTGTATACGGGCACGTCATACATCCGAGCACTTATACAGGGCTTATGACAATGTTATAAGTTGCTCGGGATCCTTCTTGGGAGGGAGCAGCACCGAGGACCAAATTAAATAAATAAATAAATAATCTCTGCATCTCGCAAGGGTTCATCAAATGCGATAGGATTTGGTAGAAGAAAGTGTAGAAAGTCAGCACCTGTGGTGGGATTCAGCCAGTTCGCATCAGTTCAGGAGAACTGGTTGTTAACTTTCTGCGGAGTTTGGTGAACTGGAAGAAATCCTTAGGGCAGAGAATCGGTTGTTAAATTATTTGAATCCCACCACTGGTTAGCACCCACCCCTCTCCTAGAAGAATGAAATATTTTGAGAAATAATTAAAAGGCAGGATATTATATTTCCCTGGATGAAAAATGGAGAAACATGCTCTTGGAAAGCAGCCCCCACCTTCCTTAATAGCCCACAGCAGATGTCAGCAGATGGCTAGCTCTATTCATAAGCAAATACTCTCACCCAAGATCCAACAAAGGTAGGATTAGTCCTCAGCCACAATAGGAATTGCCCAACAAGCCCCTTCACTGAATCACCCTCAGGAACTTCAACCAAACGTAGCTCAGACAAACACCTAGGATTTGTACTTTGCCTATAGAACCAGCTATGACCCCTACATAACCCCTACATGGCCCCGTGGGAGTCTGACAATAGCCAATAGAATACATGTTCTTGCACAGGAACAGGAAGCTCAACTGCAAAGCCCAAGACAAGCTGTAAAACACCCACACTCTCAGCTCCATGTGGTCAGCTGCCCAGAATCACATGTCTTGGTGGTTCTGCTTCATCAATAAATGGACCCTCTTTTCCATTAACCTCCAGCCTCCATTTTGTCTCCAGTGCCTTTCTCCCAGCTTGGAAGTGAACCAGATGGATATTCTTCCAACAGAAGCAAATGAATTTAAGAACATTTGGGTTGTATCAATTAAATCAATCAATAATAGACATGTACGTAATTCTGTGTATCTTGCACAGGTTTCTCAAATGTGATGGAATTTGGTACAAGGAAGCAAATGAATTTAAGAACATTTGGGCTGTATCCATTGAATACATACTTACATAAACAAACAACCATATTGAATCAAGATGAATCCCCATTTTAAGCCAACATTTTCTTTCTTGCCCTTGTGTCCTCTGGAAAGGCCACAAGCAGAAGATGAAGAGATGTGCCTCCCCCTCTTTGGATAGCAAAGGAGACCAATAAGCAAGTACTGGAGCACATAACACCAGAAACATCACTGGAAGAAAAAAAATCCTTATTATTTACATATGTTGGCCATGCCATGCAGGGGAATTCTCTGGAGAAAGTAATCATGTTGGCAAGAGTTAGCGGTAAAGCCAGGCTATTAAAGTATATGGTGGCTGGACCAGTCAGAGCATAGAACAATTCAAAGAAGCTCAAAAGTCAAGACTGGAAAATGTGGAGAGACCTGGCCCATAGAATTAACAAGAATCGGCCACGATGGAATGAATAACACCCTCCTCCTCCACCGCCACGGAGAAGAGGGTGTCAAGCTATTCTCCAAAGCAAAATAAGAAGCAATGGATGGAAACTAATCAAGGAGAGAAGCAACCTGGAACTAAGGAGAGATTTCTATAGCCAAGCGAGATAAAGTGAGTTTGGTCCAATTTTACGGCCTTTCTTGCCACAGTTGTTAAGTGAGTCAATGCAGTTGTTAAGTTAGTAACACGGTTGTTAGCGAATCTGGCTTCCCCATTGACTTTGCTTGTCCGAAGGTTGCAAAAGTTGATCACGTGACCCCAGGACACTGCAAACATCATAACTATGAACCAGTTGCCAAGCATCAAATTTTGATCAGGTGATTATGGGGATGCTTTAATGCAGGGGTCTCCAACCTTGGCAACTTTAAGACTTGTGGACTTCAACTCCCAGAGTTCCTCAGTCAGCTAGTGTCTCCAACCTTGGCAACTTTAAGACTTGTGGACTTCAACTCCCAGAGTTTCTCAACCAGCTTTGGGAGTTGAAGTCCACAATTCTTAAAGTTGCCAAGGTTAGAGACCCCTTCACTTGTGGACTTCAACTCCCAGAGTTCCTCAGCCAGCTGGCTAAGGAATTCTGGGAACTGAAATCCATAATTCTTAAAGTTGCCAAGGTTGGAGACCCCTTCACTTGTGGACTTCAACTCCCAGAATTCTTAAAGTTGCCAAGGTTGGAGACCCCTGCTTTAATGGTCACAAGCATGCAAAATCATTTTTTTCAGTGCCATTGTAACTTCGAACAGCCACTAAACAAATGGTTATAAGTCAAGGACTACCTGTATTGCTTTATCTAGATTTCTTTCTTTCTTTCTTTCCAATCTAGTCTACAATGTTGGCATCGCCGAGTGGTCTTCCATCTCTGGTCCTGCTTTACTGACACCCAACCTAGCCAAATTGTTTTATGTAGCCAGGATGTCAGCCGTAAATTAAACCTCCGTAAAAAAAAGTTGGTGGAAGAGAGATAGAAGAGTGTACAGAGGAGACTTAAGCACAATACATACAAAAGAAAAGCAACAGATGTCTTCATATATAGGACAGAGAGAACTTGAGATTCCAGTGAAAAGAAGGGGGAAAAAAAAGCAAAACTGACAGATTTGTCCATCTCAGTTAGACACAAGGGTAAATTTAAAAATGGATCTGATTATTCCAAAAAAAAAACCCCAAAGCACATTGAAGTTCACTAAAAAAAAAGAGAAGGCTTAGTTCTTTTAAATCTTGGAAAATATCTGCCACAGCCTGTCCTGTTTTTCAGACTCCATCACTCAAGTTAAAAGCACAGAGACAAGTAGATTCGTTTGACTCTTTAGATTCATGTCACTTTTCATAGAATCAAAAGATTTTCTCACTCCAGGAATGGATTACACCCAAGCTGCAATTATGTCAACATTGCATAAATATTTGATTATGTTTATCTTCTAAATGGAAAGGGTTGTAATATTAATAATAGTCCCTCCTCCTCTTTGTGGGTGATACTGCTGTGATCATCCACCTCGAACTCACAGTCCAAAGAATGAGATAGAAATGCTTGGCAATAAAATATAATCACATGTAAGCATTTATTTATTTATTTTAAAAAAGGCTGATTTTAAGACCTGAGAAAACTTAGGGTTAAAAAATGGCAGGGAGAACAATTGGTCCACGCCACAATTCTGCAGACTCTCAGGTTTGGTTTTAAGTGGCCGTTGTAAAAATAGGAAAATATATTTTCTATTGTTAGGTTGGTTGCACAGTCAGCCAGATTTCAGACTGGACATGACATTTTGTCTACCTATTGAGTCCTTCTCAAAGACCTGGGATAGGTAGAGGTGGACCAGAAGTGGTATTCAGCAGGTTTTGACCAGTTCTGGAGAACTGATAGCAGAGATTTTGAGTAGTTCGTAGAACTGGCAAATACCACATCTGACTAGCCCCGCCAACCCCATATATTCTCTGCCTCCCATTGAATCCCAGTTGAATAGCTGGGTCTTCTTTTGTTGCCCTGCACAGGAGAACAGAGCTAGAAAGCAGGTTAGTGGGGTGAGGAGGGAATGGGGATTTTGCAGTAACCTTCCCCTGCCACGCCCACCAAGCCACAGCCACAGAACCACTAGTAAAAACATTTGAATCCCACCACTGATGTGGATGTAAGATGTAGGATGCCATTGCAGAATTTTGTTGTTGTTGTCGTCATCATCATCATCATCATCATCATCATCATCATCATCTTTGCCATTGTCTATTCATATTCTATTCATGAAGGTAGTTTCCAACTAACATGGTCCTGAACTTTCCTTTGCCAACTGGGCCCACAATACTGTGTTTCCCTGAAAATAAGACCCTGTCTTATATTTTTTTTGTCACCAAATATGGTATCAGGTCTTATTTTCGAGGGATATCATCCACTGACTAACCTCACTTGAGTGCATCCCCCCTGGACTCCTTTTTGCCATCAGAGGCCTTCAGGAACTTCTTCTGTGGCTGGCAAGGCTTTCCTGAAGGCCTCTGCAGCCAGTAACAGAGCTCTGAATTAATTCGGAGCCCTTGTTATCAGCTACAGAGGCCTTCAGGAAAACTTGCCAACCTTGCCAGCTGCAGAAGAAATGAGCTAGCAAGGCAGGTATCAGGGTGTGCAAGGCCTGGCTACAATGGTCCAAAGGTAAGTAGTAGGGCAGCTCCATGCCCCATCCCCACCCTAGCTTAATTTTTACATGTGCACCCTGGAGTGGGTGGGATCTTAATGAGGGCTTATTTTAGGGTAGGGCTTATATTGGGCACACATGTAAAAATCAAGCTAGGACTTAATTTCACGGTAGGTTGTATTTTCAGGGAATCAGGGTATTTGCTGATGTTGTTAATCCAACTTGTTTTAGGTCTCTTTAGTGGATGGTTTTTATCAAGTGGGATCTATTCTATGACTGCCTTGGTCCACCTGCCATCAGTTCTTCTTGCTATGTGACCAGCCCATTTCCATTTCAATTATTTTGCTTTCTTGATCATATCATTTACTTTCGTTTGTTCTCTAATTCACGTGCAGAACTTTCTATCTTGTTTTCGGATGCCAAGCATGTTTCTTTCCATGGCTCTTTACGCCACTTGTAAGAGTCTCCCAAGGCAAACAGGCCATGAGAGATACCCCAGACTAACACTGAACACATCTGCCAACCTGCATTGGACCAGTGTGGCAGATTATGGTCTATTCCGTCCACATGCGAATGCAATCTTAATTGCAGGATTTAAGCTGTTCCAAGCTGCCTTTTGCAATTGACTGTTGGTGAATTTATCAATGCCAATGGCATTCGAGTGTTTTGGGATTGCACCTGTTAATATTGCTACTACCTTTTCTTTCTTTTACCCACATTTCTATTTGCAGGTTTTGGTCTTCTGCTATTTTCTCCAGTTCTTTTCTTCCACATACTTGCTACTGTACTTCGTTCCTTTAGAAGCGGCCAACTTTCTTAAGTTTTCAACAACCCAAGTCGAGAGCAAACCAGGACTGTTGATCTTGCATTAATTGTACATTTCAGAATCTACCTCCAGTGTAAAAATGAGTATCTGTTCAAGGATCTGTAAATGGCTCAAAAAAATAAATAAGTACTTACTGCTCCGTTGAGCGTTTATTCTTCATTTTCAAATTTAATATGTATTTACAAACAGCTCCAAAGGACTCATTATGTTCCACTGGGCCAACTCTCTGCCTTTTCTGAGAACCTTTAATATATATTTACATAATTTGCATTTTTAAAAAGCCCTTAATTATGTATTTACATGACAGATGATAATGGCTGCAGAGGAACTATAGCAGTCAGCTGTGACAGGCAAAACACATTTCCTACAGGGACTGATGCCCCCCCTTTCCCCCAGCAACTGTTTGTGAAGCAAAACTAACCCTTTAGATTAAGAGGCAAAGTGAGGAGGGGGCTGTAATAAACCATCAGAAAAATGTAGACATTAGGGATTATTGGCTGGCCCTTAAGTCATCGTTAAAGGTCCGTAGAAATAATTTTCAGTTTGCTTCACACTTCCATGGAGAGAAAGCTGAAGGTAAAGTACATTTCTCTAAAAGATAAATAAATGCATTCCAGGTATGGGATCCACCTTAGTACTCTACTGCAATTAAATGGATTTTTTTCCCCTTCTGAAAATCAGTTTGACTGTTATAGGCTGTCCTCGGCTTACGACCACAGCGTTTCTGTTTTTTGACCCCAAAAATTCTGACCATAAAAATTCTGTGCCAACTCAGAAAGCTCAAACTGCCCAAGGAGCTGATTCAGTTCTACAGAGGAATTATTGAGTCTATCATCTGCACCTCTATAACTGTCTGGTTTGGTTCTGCAACCCAGCAATACATTCATAGACTTCAGAGAATAATTGGGACTACAGAAAAAACAATTGCTACCAACCTGCCTTCCATCGAGGACCTGTATACTGCACGAGTCAAAAAGAGGACTGTGAAAATATTTACAGACCCCTCACATTCTGGACATCAACTGTTTCAATTTCTACCCTCAAAACAATGCTATAGAGCACTGCACACAAGAACAACTAGACACAAGAACAGCTTTTTCCTGAATGCTAAACAAATGATTCCCTCAACACCATCAAATTAGTTAGTAAGACTGTATTATTATTCTTCCTCTCATCCTTTCTATTCCCTATTTCCTCCCACTGTTGACTATAACTTTATTGCTTGTATCTCTACAATTTATATTGTTTTATTAAGTTTCCTAGCATGATTTGATTGCTTATTTTGTAACCTACGTACCACTAAGTGTTGTATCTTATTAATCTTGATGAAGGTATTTTATATTTTCTTTTATGTACACTGAGAGTTTATGCACCAAAGACAAATTCCTTGTGTGTCCAATTACACTTGGCCAATAAAGAATTCTATTCTATTCTATTCTATTCTTCTATTTTTCTATTCCATTCCATTCCATTCCATTCCATTCCATTCCATTCCATTCCATTCCATTCCATTCCATGGAGGTCAATATTTCTGTTGTTAAGTGAGATAGTTGTTAAGTGAGATTTGCCCCATTTTACGACTTTTCTTGCCTCTGTTGTTCAGTGAACCACTGCAGTTAATAAGTCAGTAACCTGGTTGTTAAGTGAATCTGGCTCCCCCGGTTGACTTTGCTGATCAGAAGGTCGCAAAAGGGGATTACATGACCTTGGGAAACAGCAACCGTCATAAATATGAACCGGTTGCCAAGCATCCCTAATGTTGATCACATGATCATGGGGATGCTAGAAGGTCTCAACTGTGAAAAACGGTCATAAGTCCCTTTTTTTCAGTGCCGTTGTAGCTTTGAATGGTCACTAAACAAACTATTATAAGTCGAGAACGGCCTGTATTTTGCTAATGCTTTAAGTTAGTGGTGAGAAAGTTGCAGCTTGAAGACCAAATTGAACTCCAGAGTCACATGTGCTGCTCTGAGTACGGTTGATTAAAATCTGTGCTATATTAATGTTTTAAGGCAAGCAACAGAGATACCATACATGGTAGGACAAGAGTTAAAGGGTGTTTAAAAGAAGGACTAGGGGTGACATGATAGCAGTCTTCCAATATCTCAGGGGCTGCCCCAAAGAAGAGGGAGTCAAGCTATTTTCCAAAGCACCTGAGGGCAGGAGAAGAAGCAATGGGTGGAAACTAATCAAGGAGAAAAGCAATCTGGAACTAAAGAGACATTTCCTGACAGTGACAACAATTAATCAGTGGAACAACTTGCCACCAGAAGTTGTAAATGCTCCAACACTGGAAATTTTAAGAGATTGGACAGTCAATTGTCTGAAATGATATAGGGCAGGGGTGGGATTCTACCAGTTTGAACCAGTTCTATAGAACCGGTTGGTACGATTCTGTGCAGTTCGGAGAACTGGCAAATCACACTACTGGCTGGCCCCTCCCCTCCCCACTCGCCCCAGCCAGAAGGCTTCCCTGAGGCCCAGTCAGGAGTGGTGTTCAGAGGGTTGGAGGAGGGAGAAGTGGCCTGAGAGCAGAGCTGAACCTTCCTTAGAATTGAACCTTCTATTTTTCAGTGCAGACTCAGGCAGCAGATTGCAGAAAGATAGATCTGGGAGTGAAGCTGTGATTCTGCAAGCAGCTCAATCTGCCTGCCTGCATTGCCTGATTTTGGGTGAACGTTGCTCTTTTTTAAAAATAAAGAAATCAATCGTTACATATATATTTACAATATTTACATACAAACCATGCCCAGCCAGTCACATGACCCACCAAGCAACACCCACAAATTAGGCCATGCCGACAGAATCCCACCCCTGGTATAGAGTTTCCTGTCTGAGCAGGGGGTTGGACTAGAAGACCTTCAAGGTCCCTTCCAACTCTGTTATTCTATTTTATTCTATTCTAAAATTGTCTGAAAGTTGAGTCATGGCAACCGGACTTATTTGTTGTTGGGTAGAGACGTTTCGCTCTTCATCCGAGCAGCTTCATCGCTCAGAGAAAGTTAGTTAGGAAGAGTGTTGCTGGAATGAACTAACTCCTCCTGCTGACTTCAGCATTTTCCTCCCCAAAGTGTGTAGCAATATGTGCGCATAGCAAACTTCAGGGACTGTCTGCCTAGCTTCCTTGCTCTGACTGAGGAAGCTGCTTGGATGAGTATATTTCTAATTGGCAAGAAAATACGTCCAGTTGCCATGATTCAAATTTCAGACAATCGTAATCACTCTTTAAGTCTCTCTCTCTCACACACGTACTCTCCCCTATCTATTGTCTGTCTGTCTGTCTGTCTATCTATTTATCTATCTATCTATCTATCTATCTATCTATCTATCTATCTATCTATCTATCATCTCTCTCTCATCTGACTATCTAATCTATCTGTCTGTCTGTCTATGATCTATTTATCTTCTATCTGTCTGTCTGTCTGCCTCTCTTTCTCTCTCTCTCCCTATCTATCTAATTTATGTGTCTGTCTGTCTGTCTGTCTGTCTGTGTCTATCTGTCCATCTATCTATCTATCTATCTATCTATCTATCTATCTATCTATCTATCTATCTATCTATCTATCTATCTATCTATCTATGATCTGTCTGTCTGTCTGTCTCTCTCCCTCATCACATTTCTACACTACCCATCGATCTAAGTGACTATTTTGGTAAGCCTAGACCAGCGGTGTCAAACTCGCAGTCCACAGGCCAGATATATCATGTGCTGGCCCCGTCCCCACTCTGGTTTAGCAAAGTGGAAAAAAGTCCCGCATACATCATGTGACGATGCTGTGACGACACGAGTTTGACACCCCAGGCCTAGAATTCAGTTGTGTGGATTATTAGTTCTTAAATCTGATTGCTGCTTGGTTTCAATTTATTTTACATCATCCAGATATATTGTTATGCAATTGGCAGTCATATGGAAAGTCAGTTTGATCTAGTGGTTAAGAGACTAGGCTACCCAGCAGGAGATTGTGAATTCTAGTCCTGCCATAGGCATGAAAGCCAGGTGACTTTAGGCCAATCACCAGGAGACTGAGAGTTTTAGTCCTGCCTTAGGCATGAAAGCCAGGTGACTTTACGCCAATCAGCAGGAGACTGAGAGTTTTAGTCCCGCCTTAGGCATGAAAGCCAGGTGACTTTAGGCCAATCATCAGGAGACTGAGAGTTTTTGTCCTGCCTTAGGCATAAAAGCCAGGTGACTTTAGACCAATCACCAGGAGACTGAGAGTTTTCGTCCCGCCTTAGGCATGAAAGCCAGGTGAATTTAGGCCAATCATCAGGAGACTGAGAGTTTTCCTCCTGCCTTAGGTATAAAAGCCAGGTGACTGTAGGCCAAACACGAGGTGATTGAGAGTTTTCATCCCATCTTAGGCATGAAAGCCAGCTGGGTGACAGGGCCAGTCACTCTGTCTCAACCTAATCTACCTGACAGGGTTGTTGTGGGGACAATAGAAGGAGGAAGAAATATTGCACATGTTCACTGCCACGAGCTATTTATAAAAATAAGAAAGGAAGAATATCAATAAATAAATATAGGTTATGACACTCGTGGCCTTGTAGAATAGGCCAGACAGCTGTTTCCATGGATATCCCCAGAGGGGACAAGAAATGGCAAATTAATGACACACGCATCGAAACATCATCCAGGCCACATTGCAAATATTGAATTGTGCCGCTTGCGTGGTGGCATCACAACACACACCAGGGTTTATTACCAATGCCGATGCCTCTTTCACATATTTTCATAACTCTACTTCTATATTTTTTCCTCAACAATGCGAAATTAAAAAGAATCTCCAAACAGTTCCTCTCTTGAGTTTCTCTCACTCCCCCGTCCCTGCCCTGTATTTTTCCCCTTCCTTGGGCACTGCTGTACATAGATGGTCATTTGAAGAAAAACCACCAACCAACAGAGAAATAAAATCAAGGACAAAAAAATACAGTATATAGATGTTTGTGCAAATGCCATAAAGGAGTCAAAAACCTCAGGCCGCATTTCCGGTTCTCCTGGCTGCCGTTTCTGAAGGATGCTAATAAGTCAAGCAAACTAGCGGGACAAACAAACGCTACCCCAAATGCGTCTGGAGATTCTGCATCTGCCTTCGTTAATCAGCTTCCTTTCCTGAATATGAATTGGAATAATGAGTCAATTAATGTTCTCAAATGCCAATGAGATGCAAAAGAGATTGGCAGTGGAGGTGGGAAGCGGTGAGGTTCGGGAGCCGTTCCAGTGCCTGGATTTTTAACAAGCATCGGAAAAACAGGAGCGCCCCACACAACTGATTATTTATCACACGCAAATGCGGTTGAACTAGCACGCTTCCCCTCCACCCCTCTTCCCAGGCCAGCCCGGGTGAGGTGGGGTGGGGAGGGGGGGGAGAGAGAAATAGATCTCCATTTTAAATCTGGCAGTTGGAGCTTGAATTATATAGAGGGGGAGAGGTTGGGAAGTAGCAGGCCATAAATTCTCTGTATTTCAAGAGCTGTTCATATAACTATTTCTTCTGCTCTAGTTCTCAAGCTGCAGCAGATAGCAATTTCTGGAGAAACTCTCTAGCCAAAATAAGTTGTTCCTGCAAATTCAGGTTTTAGAACATAGAATAATAGAGTTGGAAGTGACCTCAGAGGTCTTCTAGTCCAACCCCCTACTCAAGCAGAAGACCCTATACCATTTAAGACAAATGGTTGTTCAGTCTCTTTTGGAAAGCTTTCAGGGATGGAGCACTCACAGCTTCTGAAGACAAGCAACCATTCTGAAAACAATCAACCATTGGTTGATTGCTCTCACTCTTAGGAAATGTCTCCTAGGTTGCTTCTCTCCTTGGTTAAGTTTCTATCCATTGTTTCTTATCTTGTGTTTTGGTACTTTGGAATATAGTTTGAGCCCCTCATCTTTGTAGGAGTCGATCAAATATTGGAACGTTCTTATCATGTCTCCCCTGGCCCTTCTTTTCATTAAACTAGGCAAACCCAATTCCTGTAATCATTCTTTGTATGTTTCAGCTTCCAGACCCCTGATCATTATTGGATAGATAGATAGATAATGGATGATAGATAGATAGATAGATAGATAGATAGATAGATAGATAGATAGATAGATAGATAGATAGATAGATAAATAATGATGGTGGATGGATGGATGGATGGATGATAGATCGATCGATAGAGATATACAGATAGATAGATAGATAGATAGATAGATAGATAGATAGATAGATAGATAGATAGACAGACAGACAGACAGACAGACAGACAGACAGACAGACAGACAATAGATGATAGATAGATGGATAGATGGATAAATAGATAGATAGACAGAAAGACAATAGATGAAAGATGATAAGTGATAGATGGATAGATAGATAGATAGATAGATAGATAGATAGATAGATAGATAGATAGATAGATAGATAGATAGATAGATAGATAGATAGATAGATAGACAGACAAACAAGCAGATAAACAGATAGCAAATTTGCCATCAAGACTTAACTCTGACCAATAGTACCACCAGTCTTTTTGTAATCAAAATTTACTGAGCTACCATGAAGCAAATAAGCAAATATTTACTGACATTTAGTGGCAATAATTATCTCCCAAAAACATTGGATTGTTTTCAAGCTTTTAATAAAAGGTGAAAAAACAAAGGAAAACAAACCAAGCCAGTCATCTATTTCAAAGTAAATTACATTTCTCTGATTTTTTTCCCCCTGCCTTCGTATATACTGATTACCATGAAATGGTTGGGTCATTTGCCCTTTTGCTCATTAAATTTCCTACTTAATCAGGCACAGATTGGCAAGGGAAGAAGGATATCTATTTTTCTAGATCAAATGAGAGTTATGGAGGCTGTGGGACTCTGTGTGTGTAATTGTGTGTGTGTATGTGTGTGTGTGTGTATGTGTGTGGCTTTGAATCTGTGTTGACTCCTGGCCTTTTTTTGCCAAGATTTTTCACAAGCGATTTGCCATTGCATCCTTCCTAGAGTTGAGAGAGAATGACTGGCTCAAGGTCACTCAGCTGCCTTTGTGCCTATGGCAAGACTAGAACTCCCAGTCTCCTGATTTACCACTGCATCAAACTGGGTCTCTCTGGAGAGTTACTTTTCTTTTTTTTATAATTATTAAAAATATGGACCATTTCTTTGACATTTATATTAGTATTTAAATTATTTTCATATTGAATTATTTTAAATAAACAATCACCTGTTTTTTAACAAATGCATTCATTCTTTTAAACACTTCCCCATCTCCCCAAAATATGACTCTAGGCAGCTTATTAAATCCTTCCATCTCTGAAATTAATAAATTAATTACAGCTATATGATACATAATAATACAGATGCAGACATACATATAATATAGCAATTATAAATCATTAGAAATAATCACGCAGGTATACACATGGCTCGTGGCCTCCAGAAAACTACCTATTTAAGCCATAATAAACATTTCAAAGGGAATTCATTTTTCTCCTTTAAAGAACAGAAAAGCATGTGCTATGAGATTTATACTTTTCGGTCTATCTTAAATAAATCTTCCTCCATCGGAAAAACTTGCTCTCTCTCTCTCTGCTGTGCTGTGCTGTGCTGTATGTGTGTGTGTGAGAGAGAGAGAGAGAGGGAGGGAGAGAGGGAGGGAGGGAGAAAGAGAGGAGAGGGAGAGAAACTTGTATACCAGGGTGGGCAATTATGACAACTTTATGACTTGTGGACTACAATCTGTGCACTTCAGCTCCCAGAATTCCTGAGTCTTCTGAAAAAATAAGAATTGTGGAAATTGAAGTCTACAGATTGCAAAGTTGTCATAGTTGCCCAGCCTTGGCGTATGCTATAAACAGTGGTGGGATTCAAATAATTTAACAACCGGTTCTCTGCCCTAATAATTTCTTCCAACAACCAGTTCTCCTAAACTGGTGCAAACTTGGTTGAATCCCACCGCTGACTATAAGGCAGAGACGCAAGGCAGTGCCCATAGGCACTTGAAACATCTTAGGAATCAGGGGTGGAAAAAGAATTTCTAGTGTGGGAAACATTCACACTTAAAAATCCTAAGGTTTCCAAACTATGTCCCGGCCCCACAAGTTTTGGAAAACACATCTATGGACCTACTGGGCAGACTGGTGTGTTTCTCAAGCTAATGAAATGTGCACGCTCCCACCATTTGGAAGTTTTTGAAATGAGAAAGATCTTCCCCGAATATCATTTGAATGTGCCAGAATGTTTGAAATTCAGCTAAGAGGCATCCTCTCTCTTTTCTCTTCTTACTTTCTTGGTGGAACAGTGGTTAAAATACAGTATTGCAGGCTGACTCTGCCAACTGCCAGGAGTTCAATCCTGACCAGCTCAAGGTTGACTCAACCTTCCATCCTTCCGAGGTTGGTAAAATGAGAACCAGGATTGTTGGGGACATTATGCTGACTTTGTAAACTCCTTAGAGAGGGCTGTAAAAGCACTATGAAGCGGTATATAAGTCTAATTGCTATTGCTATTACTGCAACATTTTGTCAAGTCTGCTATTATGACAGGTAAAAGCCTGTCAATATAAAACTTTAATGCGCCTGCAGCCTTAAAACCTGTTTACTTTGCAGACTTATTCTGCAAAGTTTGTTTGCAGGTAAAAGCTCCTTGGTTTATTTATTTTATTTTACTTTTGGTAACTCCCAGCAAATGTTACCTCGCTAATTTTACCTCCCTGCAAGAAATATTGCAATAGTGAGACTTGGGTGTGTTTTTTTTTTAATCCTACACAGGGTGATCATAAATCAGCAATTTCCAATTAATAATATTGGGGATTTTAAGTTAAAAGTAGGAGCTTCTTCCATTGTCCTCTGAGATGTACTTAAGGGTATTCTTTTGCTGCTGTTTTGAAATGAGCTTTAGCTAAATACTTTTTGAATGCTCTGGCAGGAACATTTAAAGACATTAAAGGTATCCCTAAAATTCCCCTTTGCATTCCTTCATCCCAATTGTTTCTTCTTAATTAGAGAGCCCTACGTTTCATTGCTGTTGAAGACGATTCCAAGGAGGTTCCAAGATAACTAATGAAAATACAGGGAAAATGTTAAATATGGAGGTAGAAATTAAATAATAAAAAATAAAAATCTCCCCTGCAGTTTCTGAGAAGCATTCTTAGAATAAGAATTGGAAAGGACCTTGGAGGTCTTCTAGTCCAACCCCCTTCTCAAGCAGGAGACCCTGTACCACTTCAGACAAGTGGTTGTCCAATCTCTTCTTCAAAACCTCCAGTGATGGAGCATCCACAACTTCTGAAGGCTAGCCCTTCCACTCATTAATTGTTCTAACTATCAGGAAGTTTCTCCTTAGTTCTAGGTTGGTTCTCTTCTTGATCAATTTCCACCCATTGCTTCTTGTCCTGCCTTCAGTTGCTTTGGAGAATAGGTTGACCCTCTCTTCTTTGTGGCAGCCCCTTAAATTTCGGGACACTGCTAGTAGGTTGTAAAGGTAAAGGTTCCCCTCGCAGATACGTGCTAGTCATTTCTGGCTCTAGAGGGCGGTGCTCATCTCCGTTACAAAGAGCCAGTGCTGTTTGAAGTTGCCTCTGTGGTCATATGGCCGGCATGACTAAACACCAAAGGCGCATGGAACGCTGGCTGTTACCTTCCCTCCAAAGTGGCTCCTATTTTTCTACTTGCATTTTTACATGCTTTCGAACTGCTAGGTTGGCAGAAGCTGGGACAAGTAACGGGAGCTCACTCCTTTAAGCGGCGCTAGGGATTCGAACCGCCAAACTGCCGACTTTTCTGATCAACAAGCTCAGCATCTTAACCACTGAGATGTATAATAATCTTCTTGGGGCACTCAGAGGAAGGAAAGTTTCTCTTCCCCTCCAGTAAAGGACAAGAACGATCTTAAATTATAGGAGCTATTTTAGGAAGTTTGGAAAAGCTCTCCTGAGGACAGCAGATTTTGGCAGGAAGTTGATACCTACAAGTTGAGGATTCTTCAAAATAAATTCTTGCACCCAGGAATCCAAATTCCTGCCCTTGATACCCTAAAGTGACCCATCCTATGTTTTCACATTAAAGTTCTGAGCAAAACTTCTGCACGGTCTGTACAAAAATGCAAAATTAGATGTTGATTGGGAAATACTATACAGTTGTGTTCTTCCCTTGCAACCGAGGACACCCAATAAGAGAGAATCTAAACTGTCTTGTATATTTTAAGCAGTGGTGGGATTCAAATTTTTTTACTACAGGTTCTGTGGACATGGCTTGGTGGGCATGGCAGGGAGGGATACTGTAAAATCTCCAGTCAGAGGGGGTATTTGAACTACTCAAAATTTCTGTTACCGGTTCTCCAGAACTGGTCAGAACCTGCTGAATACCACCTCTGAATAGCCACCAGGAGGAGAAACCAGGAGTGGGATTCAAATTTCTTTAACAACCAGTTCTGTGGACATGGACTAATTTGTGGGTGTGGCTTGGTGGTTATGTGACTGGCTGGGTGTAGCTTGTATGTAAATATTGTAAATATATATGTAAAGATTGGTTTCTTTATTTTAAAAAAAGAGCAACTTTTACCCAAAATCAGGCAATGCAGGCAGGCAGATTGAGCTGCTTGCAGAATCACAGCTTCACTCCCAGATCTATCTTTCTGCAATCTGCTGCCTGAGTCTGCACTGAAAAATAGAAGCTTCAATCCTAAGGAAGGTTCAGCTCTGCTCTCAGGCCACTTCTCCCTCCCCCAAACTCCTGAATACCATTCTTGACTGGGCCTCAGGGAAGCCTCCTGGGTAGGATGGATGGGGAGAGGAGGAGCCAGCCAATGGTGCGATTTGCTGGTTCTCCGAACTGCGCAGAATCGTAACAACTGGTTCTATAGAACTGGTCCGAACTGGTAGAATCCCACCCCCGATTTTAAGGTACATAATCAATTTCCCAGCATAGAAGGTCAGCTCAGGAAATTTAGATAGGGATAATAAAAGGCTATGACAGCACTGAATAAGTTTCACACATGAAAGGGGGAATGCATTTTCTTGAGAATATTTCCCTAGGATGAAGCCTCAGAGTTACCTACCTGAATAGCTTCTCCTCAATATGGTCACCAGCTTCACTTCCTCAGCCAGTTGGCATTACACCAGCTATTTGATGTTGCTAGCCTTTTGTCTCCTGCCAGGGTAAGTCACAAATGAGCAGAAGGAATGATTGGGTCAGCATAACAGTGTCACATTGTTCCTTCCAGGGGCAAAGATACACATTTTTTGTGAATAGTGCCAGTAGGCAGGCAACAATCTAACATGGAGTTTATTGGTTTATATGGTTTCCTTTTCAGCTAATTGGAGCAAAGTGATAGTTGGTAGTGATAGTTGTGCCTTGAAATCTGAAGAATAATGGTGCAATAAAAATGGCAATAAATGGTAACCCTCAAGTTAATTTAATCAACTTTTTGAAGTTAGTTTTACTAGAGAATCTGTATGTCTATGGAGATTCTCAATCATCCAGATCATGGTTGTCCCAAAGGTACATCCTAGGGATAGAAATGACAGAGAGAGAGAGATAGGGAGACAGAGAGAGATGAGAGAGATATAGAGAGATAGTTAGAGATAGAGATAGAGATAGAGATAGATTAGATATAAATAGATGGTAGATGATAGATAGATAGATAGATAGATAGATAGATAGATAGATAGATAGATAGATATAGAGAGGGTTGAGAGAGATATGAGAGAAATAGTACATTTGAAGGAGAAAAGAAGGGAAAGGGTAAAAAAGAGATAAAGAAAAAAGTAAATAAAAATAAAAACCAGAAAACATTAAAAATATAAATAAAGAACTGACTTTCAATCTTTCTCTGAGAAATTATACATACAATTCTAATCAGTTCTCTCTCTCTCTCTCTCTCTTTAGGATTAAATCGTAATTCCCCTCTTTCTATAACCTATTCTTTCTAATCACTAAAATTTTAAGTCATAAAATTCTTTTCTTATTTGGGCAAAAAGTCCATAAGGGATTTCCAACCATTGATGAATGTCAGTAATGACCATTCTCTAATCAAATAAATCAGTTTGGCCATCTCAGCAAGTTCTATCAAGTTCACCAACCTTCCTCCATGGTGTACACCTAACGTGTAGATCACGTGACCATGGGGATGCTGCAATGGTCATAAATGTAAAAAATGGTCATAAGTCATTTTTTTTAGTGCCATTGAAACTTCAAACGGTCACTAAGTGAACTATTGTAAGAT